>JBAKBP010008850.1:0-88083 GCA_037953745.1 Lithodes maja
GCAATTTCAGTATGATTATTAGAACTCCAGCTTGGAGTGGTAATCAGAGAAGCACTCTACAGCACAGAGTGCCACCTTGCACGCCACACACTCCGTGGTTGACTTTCTACCTGGGTGCGGCCTCACCCTGCTGTGGTAGCAGACATGGCACCGCTTCTGCTGTGTTCTTCCTGCTGCATTCTGAGGCAGGAAACCAAGCTTGTGCCTAAGCATGTATGGACCAGACTGCAAGCGGTCGAGAACGGCGGGCCCAGGATGTGCCACTGCCCTCTGTGGCGTAGCATACTTCTCCAGGAGCTCCGTCAACACCTGCTTTTGGAACCTCCGCAGGCTATTGAACTTCAGGGGTGGGTTCTCATTCCGAAGCCTGTATATATTATAGGCATTCAGAACTGACATGTCCACCATATGCAGAAAGAACTTTTTGTACCATCTGCACGAGGTACGCAGGCAGTCAATGAAGCCTATCTGCATGTCGGACTTGTCCACCAGCCTCATGTTGATGTTGTAGTCCAGGACAGCATCGGGCTTGGTCACCCTGGCCTGGGTGCGGCGATCCACCTTGCCAGTCTCCACCATTTCCCCCTTGTGGATGGTGGTCAGGAGGTTGACCTTCCGCTGGTCGTGCCAGTGGATAGCCAGAATGGGCCCCGACTTCTTCTTGAAGACATCACCTTTTTTGGTCTTTGGAGGGAAAGGTGGCATGCCCTTCCTTTTCCCTCGTACTGTGCCTACAGTCCCCGTCTTGCGCTCATGCAGGTACTGTGAGAGAGTGGGGGACGTGTAATAGTTGTCCGTGTAGAGGACGTGATTCTTATGGAAGTAGCGGTCCATCATGGCTTGCACCACTGCTCCGCCAAAGCCAATGAGGGGGTCCACAAGCACGTCCCCTTCCTTCCCGCTGTAGACCAGGAAGTCCAGGACATAGCCAGTTTGGCAGTCGCACAGCACAAAGAATTTTATGCCAAAGCGATGTCTTTTTGAGGGGATGTACTGCCGGAAGCTGAGTTTTCCCCGGAACAGCACAAGAGACTCGTCAATGACGACCTTGCGGAAGGGCTTGAAGTAGGAGGTGAAGCGTTCTCGCATCATCTCATACAACGTCCTAATCTTCCACAGCTTGTCTGGGCGGTGGACGTCGGTGTTGGTGACAAGATGGAGCGCTGCGAGGATATCAAGGTACCGGTCGCGAGCCATATATTTCCCGAAGGCAGGGGTGGAAATCAGATCATTGGTGATCCAATAGTCAGGCAACCTATGCTTCTTGACATGAGGCATTAGCATGGTGAGTGCCAGGAACACCATGAATTCTTTATGAGTCACTGGGGTCCACTTCCTCATATGGCCCTTGGTCACCTTGCCCAAAAAGTGGACCTGGAATTGGTGCTGCTTGTTTGTCTCTTTGACAACATAGCCTACCACCTCCTCATCAAAGAATGCCTCAAATAGTTCGTGTGGTGGAGCATTGGGGCCTGCAGGAAAATTGGGGGTAATGCCTGAACCCTCCAGTACCTCATCAAAAGCTGGCACATCAGGGTTGTATACATCCCCATCAACTACGTCTTGCCACTGAAAAACGTAGAATGGGTCTTGTCTACGCTGACGAGGAGCTCCAACTGGTGGCCCAGCACGCCCACGGCCAACTCGGGAGGCGCGCGCCCTAGGGCGGCGAGGGCGTCGGCCAGGGCGGCGGGCAGCAAGACGGGCAGCACGACGCCGGGCCAAGCGGGTGGGTCGAGGGTCGTCGATGTCCATATATTCATCGTCAGAGTGGTCATCTTGCCCTGACGGTGGACCTATGTAATCATGGCCAGAGTCTTCAGAGAGGTGCCCTTCATCATCAGTGTCGCCCACATAATCTGGCGGGGAACCAGTGATGCGTGGGCGGCGTGCGGGTGGGCGAGGTGGGGAAGGAGTGGCAGGTGAGGCTGTGTCCTCCCGAGGTCCCGGGCTCCTTGGCCTGCGACGAGTGACAGAAAGCAATGATTGACTTTCACTAGGCCCAGGTATTGGTGATGCGAGCTCAAAGACTTCTGCAGGAAGACATGTTGAAGGCGGGAGAGGTGGGGAGGACCGTGGGGAAAGTTGCGGGGACAGTTGCGGGGACGTATGGCTGGGGCCGGCCGTGGTGGACGCCGCCGCGGGAGCCTCGAACAAAACTCTCTTACTTTTCTTACTTTTCTTAGTATATTTTCTACCTTTCCCCTTTTCGGCAAGAGTATGTCTCCTGTCGGGGGACCTAGGAGGCAAATAGGCCGAAAGTGGGGGGTCCTCAACCCTTGGCAATGGTGGGGGTGGTGGGGAAGAATGCGGGGCATCCGGGTCATCTTGGGTGGCGTGGGTAGATAAGGGAGACAATGGCGGTCGAGAAGGGTCACCACGCTGACCCTCACTCACAGCCTCATCCTCACCAAGTATTTTTGCTTGTTCCCTAGCTGCCGCGGCCGCCTTCTCAAGTATTTTTCGCTTGTACAAATGTAGCTTGAAAGGCGATTTACCTGGGGAAGGGCTTGGAGTCGTGTCACTTATGCGAAATTTGGTGAGTGACCTTGAACTCTCCCACTCACTCACTCTCTCAAGTTCACTGTCTTTAGGTAAACCAGCTTCCTCAACAACTGGTACATCACCTTCATCACTCTCATCACTGTTAAATTCTCTCGCAAATCCCAGGAATTGTTCTTCTTTTTCACTCTCATGGCCATAATCACTCGACTTATAATTACTGGAGTCGTCACTCACTTCTTCATCAATCTTATGCTTGGCATCAGCTTTCTCATAAAGTCTCAAAGTCGTCTCAATACCTCCGGGAGATAACACATTTAGGCGATGGCGTCGGGGTAAGGCACGACGCACTAGCAAGGGCGTCGTAGGAAGCCCGATGTCGGACACGGCGGAATCACTATTTGGTGTACTGTCCATGATGGCGTCGGGGTAGGTACTGTTGTTGTGGCGTCGTTTACGCCGGGTGGCGCCACCTACCGTCCCATGATACCAAAATTTACGCGCGGCTTTCGAAAAGCAAGCATGCAAGCAAGGGGTGTACAAGAGGCCATCCGGGTTGCGCGGGCCGAGTTTATTATGGGCGTACAAGAGGTCATCCGGGTTGGAGGGGTTAAACATCAAATTTTTTTTTTTTTTTTTTTGCCCCTGGGCCATGCAAAATATCACTCCTCTACCTCCCCTCCTTCCCCACTTCAGTTATCACCTATTTTCCCTGTTATTCCCTTATTCTGAGGTATATTTTCGTGCTAACATTAGCGAGTTGCAAGCAGGGCATTGTCATCTCTGTTAGCAAGCGAGTGCAAGAGAGAGAGAGAGAGTATCGATCAACTGTGTCTCAGTGGCCTTGGGGGAAATTGGCGGGAAAGCAGGTTGCCTCACCCATACATTATATAACAAGGACCCCAATGGAAATACGCCTAACGGCCTTATTGGGCTATCCTTAGTTGGAATTATGCAAGGCTGGTACATGTCATATTTGTAACAAACTATGTGGTACCAACTCTGTAAATTGCTGACTGAATAAATATTATTATTATTATTATTATTATAACTCGCGGCCTGTATCTCCGATTTTGACCATCCAAACGCTGTTTTCACTCGTTTTATTGTTGTTTCAGGTTAATACCTTTATAATCAACCCATAATAGGCGCGTATGGATAAGTATTAATGCTATTTATGGTAAAATGAATATTTTAGTGATGGAAACATCTCAAATACGTCAGCACAGGCGGACGTTTCTAATTACCCCCATGCGCACTTCTTAGGTTAACCCTTGTCTAGCGGGCCCTCTGTGGCCGTTTTGGGCCTTTTCAGGCCATTCTGACTGCTATATCAACCATCAGTATGAAAGGAACTGTATTGCGCCAAAAACTAGGCGGAAATCGCTACACAATGACGCCACATACAGCTACGTAGCACTCGTGGAGCACTGACAGTGTTACCTCGAAGATGGAAGTTTAGCTGATTTTGCTACATTGCTCACTTTTAGCGAACTATTGGTTACACTGTCATCCTCCCGCGCGGTGGGGGAACTGGAGTTAGTGTGGGCCGGGAGGCCACAGATGTCGGACGTATGGATCATTACTATCCCACCCATTTTCACTAGATTTTCACCCTTTTTTTGCCAGTTTCTTTAACTCGACTTATGTTGCTCGCCGCTAGTTAAGGGTTAAATTACTTTAAAACCGAATTCGCTATCCACACAAAGTTTACCGTCTACAGTCACTCTATAGGCTTCCACGCATCCCCCAGTTTTGCTTAACCCGTGGAGCCCCGGCTAGTTTTGTAATGTTTGTTCACCAGAACCCGGCCGGTTTTCAAAAAATGGTTTTATTCCAGAAAAAATAGCGAATGGGTTAGGAATGAAGGAAAAACCACGAAAAACCGCTCAAAAAGCTTAAAGAATGGTCCTACAGAGCTCCCAAAAATGTATTTTACAAGAGTAAAAAATTGAAGGCAATTACCCCCAAAAACCAGGTTATTGCGCGCTCACGCGCACGCACGTGGACTTTGAGAGTTTTCAACCATCGGCACGGTTGCGTGGGATATGTACACAGTTCCCATACAAATCTGAGCCCTCTCGAGTGGCTACACCTGAGGTTACGGTCGGAGCAATTAGGGTGACTCGTCAGACGCGTCGCTGGGGCTGTACGGGTTAATAACATAATCTCTTTATTATTCAGATCTATAATTTTTTTTTTTATTTAACTCTCTCAAAACAGTTAGAGTCCCTACGAATTCCAGCAATTATTTAGCCAACCTACCTATACATACCTACCCTACCAAATAATAATGATAATTCAAATTTATTTTTGGTGAATGACAGAGTATTAGCTAAGGTTTTTAACAATTCCTCCCTTTGCCAAATGCTTAGTTTAATAACAATGACGGAAGGAAGGTTACAACGTTTTCGGGGATTTAAGAGCACAGACAAGAAGTTAGAAGAGGTTTGTATTGTTGTGAAGGATTTGGAAAAGTGGAAGAGTCATACGGAGAAATGGAAGGGGGATATTGGTGAGAAAGTTAAGGCACTGTGTAATGTGTGGTGTGACAGGTGGGGAAGGGAATAGGCCTAGCGAAGGAAGTGAATGCAGGCCTATTTTGGCAGTTAATGAGAGCTTAGAGATGGTATTGAAAAGGGTAGATGAACTGGGAGCAGAGAATATGGCATTGAAGGAGCAGCTGAAGGAATACGAAGGACGTTTCACGGAAGTAAAGGAGTCGACTGCATGGACGGTGGTAGGTAAACAAAAAGTCAAGGATTTGGAGGATATTATGAAAGAGCAAAAGGAAGAAATGAATATGACCAAAAAAAGTTTTGAGAGTGCAGTTGTAGGGGTCATGAAGAACAAGGAGAGTGTTGTGAGGGAGGCCATGGACAGGGATAGGGTGTAATCTTGTATGGAGATATAGAGACTCATATGAATGATAATGGAGTGAGAAAAGTGAGGGATATGGAGACAGTGAAGGAGGTCTTGAAAGGTGTGGATGAGGACGAATATGGATGGGAAGGGCAGGTGGAGGAGGTCAGTAGGATAGGTAGATATAAAAGGGGAGAGATGAGACCTATAAGGGTACAATTTGTTAGTAGTCTTGGCAAATCCAACGTCAAGGCTATTAACCTAATTGCAATTACGACTTGTCTATTTTGACTGCTATGTCGTCATTCCAACCGCGGTTAAAAAGAAAACGTCTAGAGTCTACTCCTTATCTTGCTCTAGGAGACGTTGTACATTAACCAAAACTACCACCGAAGGTGAAAAAAGCATAGAAGAGAAGAAAAAGGGGTTTACCTTAGTTACCGCTTAAGGCCCATCCCATGTTCCGTCATGTGCAGATCCCTGTCGAACGTGCGCATGAGCGACCCTCTCTTGTCATCATTTTTTCACGCGCTCCATTGAATGAAGTCGCTTTTGTTGTGCTCCTTTAATTCACCCTGTTTAGGTTCGTTTCGGCTTATCTGGCCTTCTTTTTTGTTAGACAGATGTTACTTACAGTTTCTTACAGTTTCTTACAGTAGATCCTCTGGAAAAAGGCAAACTATGCCTGTGTATCCAGCTCAGTACCAGTACTTGCACTGCTGCGGTCGTTCACGGTGTTGGCGGCGGCGGTAGCAGACGCAACATTTTTACTATTCTGTATTTTTGTTTTATAATCAAACTTCAAATCTTGTCTTCCCCATGCTTTATCAAGATTACTTTCAAACTCCCTTATTGATTCGGAATCGACTACATACTGGGGCAGTGCGTTCCACTCATTTACCACTCTATCACAAAATGAGTTCTTTGCCTTCTCAAGCCTATTTCTTTCTTTGTAAATTTTCTTAGAGTGTCCTCTCGTTCTTGTTCCCTCCCGCATCAAGAAGATACCTTCACACACATCCTCATCGTACTTTCCTGACACTATCTTAAAAGTCTCTATCATATCCCCTCTCTTTCTCCTATATGCCAGTGTCGGAAGCCCCAGTGTCCTCAACCTCTGCTCATAGCCTGCGTTCTTCAACGTTGGTACCAGCTTGCTAGCTCTCTTCTGCACTTTCTCCACTGCTTCTATATCCTTTACCATATATGGAGCCCACACCTGGTTTGCATATTCCAGGTGCGGCCTAACCAGCGCTGTATATAGATTCCTGAAGATTTCTTCGTCAAGTGACACAAATGTCCTCCTTATCAGCCCTACAATTCTATTGGCTTTGTTTATCTTTTCCGCTAAATGTTCTGAGAAATTTAACTTATTGTCTATCACTACTCCTATATCCTTTTCTGCACTCACTTCCTCCATCGCTTCATACATACTGTATCCTACCTTGTCTATCTTGCTGTTCCCAATCCGCATGTACTTGCATTTTTTTGGATGAAAAGGCATTAACCAATGCTCAGACCATCCCTTCATGTCCTCCACATCTCCTTGAAGCAAACCCATATCTTCCTTACTCCTCACTCTTCTATACAGTTTAGTGTCATCCGCATACAGGTATACCTCACTTCCATTAGTTATAACTTCAGGCAAGTCGTTGATAAATATAACGAACAGCAGTGGTCCCAACACAGATCCCTGAGGTACCCCACTTGTAATTTCCCTCCACCCCGAGCCTATTCCATTCACCAGTACCCTCTGTCTCCGATCTTTCAGGAAGGCTTCTATCCATTTCACACATTTCTCCCCTATATTATAGCTTCTAACTTTCTCTATTAACCTTTTATGTGGGACCTTATCGAAGGCCTTCATAAAATCGCAATATACCACGTCTATTACATCACCATCTTCTAGAATTTGCATCCAATCATCTACCACCTTAATTAGCTGTAGTACCGTCGACCTCCCCGGCAAGAATCCGAACTGTCTCCCACTGAAAAGTTGGTTTGACTTCATATGATCCATTATTCCTTCTCTAATTACCGTTTCCATTAGTTTACACACAACACTTGTCAAACTGACTGGTCTATAATTCCCTGGGTCATTTCTCTTTCCCTTCTTAAATATAGCTGTTATGTTCGCCTCTCTCCAGTCCATCGGGATTTGTCCTGTATTAAACGATACCTCAAATAACATTTTCAATGGCTCTACTAACATCTCCCCTCCTTCCTTTATGATTCTTGGGTGTATCCCATCCGGTCCCGGTGACTTACTTCTGTTCATTTTTTCTATAGCCCTTCTTATTCTAGCATGGGAAAACTCTACTAGTTCTAGTGCCGGCGCCTGTTTAATGGGAATAGTAGGCACTGCATCCTCCGACTCCACTGTTAGTACCCCCCCAAAGTATTTCCCCAGCACCTCTGCTTTCTCCTTATCAGTCTCCGCTCTACTCCCATCATTCAACCCCCCCACCAGTTACGTGATCTAGGGCACACGTAAATGGGCTCCTAAGTGTGTATAATGGAGACGCGTGTGGAAATAGCCTACCGAAGGTACGGGGGCGCCTGGCGTTCCTCGTATATGTTTTTAATTCTTTCTCTTTTCATATTCTTTTTTCCTGTTAGTCTGGGCATAGTTTAGCTTTTAGCTTACTTTAGCCTAGCTCGTTTTCTCATTCAGGAATTGCTATGCCCCTATGAGTTTTCATTTTTTTCATAGCCTAGGTGTACCATTGGTAAACAATCTGAGATTTTGTTGGTGGCGGTGCTGTTTGTAGAGTTTGTGTCGGCCGCATTATTAGTGTTATTCCCGAGTCCCCCCTTTCGAGTCCTTCACTGTGTCTCAAGGGCCTGGGCGACAGGTGGTTCGTGATACTCCAGGGGTACCCCACGGGGGCCCCTCTTTCACACCACAGGGTTTTTCGCCCCTGACACATTCTCTGCTCACGGCTAGGCCACCCTTTTTCTCACCAGTTTCATTTACTGGTTTCTGTTTTCTCTTCCTGTTTCACCTCCATCCTTTCATAGTCTTTTGCCCAATCCAGGGGTACCTCACGGGGGCCCCTGTTTGTGCGAAACCACCCTCCCTGCCACTTCTCCTCATGGGCTTTGCTCTATCTCTGTGGGTTGGGTGGTTCCTGGGGGATGTGCCTCCTCTCCCCTGGTGTGTCTTCCTTGCCTCTCCCTTTACCGGTTGAGTCAGGATAAATTCAAGGAAGACACTGCTCAGCTTGATGGCCATCATTGCTTGGAGTTCATAAGGAGATGACGCATTTTTTGTGGCCTTTTTGGTATTCCCTAGACGCTCCTCTCGCTTTTTTCGGCGCCGGACCATCTCGGCCGGTCCCGCAAATTTGCGGGAGCTCGATTCGGTCCTCTGGGACGTTTCGGCTCCCCGCAAATTTGCGGAGATCGTGGGGGGGTCCCGCAAAATTGCGGGAGGGTGGTGTCGGTACGGTTATGCCTCCATTGGCCCGCAAACTTGCGGTAATAGTTGGCTTTCACTATTGACTTTTTTTATGTCATCTTGTTGCCTGATACTATATTGGTGTATGCACTTTACTGGTGTTATAGGCCCTGCATGTAAGATGTTGAGTGGTGGTTAACACTTTCTCCATCTTTGTAGGTTCTGCTAGTGCTCTTCCGCCTTGGCCGCCCTCCTCACCTACCTCTGTGCTCCCAGTTTAGGGTGAGTACGGATACCTGTTTGCATGTGTGTTCCTGTTTCCCCATGCTCCTTCCCTGGTTCTTCTTGGACATTCTCTCCACTTACTCCTTCGACGTGCTGATTATGGTGTGTGTTCTTCTAGTGCAGGTAGGCTGCCTTGCTTTCGCCTTGGTTGTCGCTCCACGTGCTTGGAGAGCCACAAGTCCTGCTTGCGCCACTCGCTCTGTGTGTCCTCTACGGCCTACCTCCCTGCTCTGTGTGGCACGTGTCTGGCCCTGGTGGATGTGCTGCACCATGGCCCTGGTTCCTCGGCGGCGGCTGTGGCCTCTGCTTCCCTTCCGTCGGTGTGGACGATGGTCTCCCGCCACATTAGGACTGTGGGCCACCGTTCCCCGGCCTTTGTTGCCGACCGGCTCCGCGTCGCCCTGGGTATCCCTGACCCGACTGAAGGCCGTTCACCTGGCCCTCTCCCTGCTCGGGCCCTCTCCCTGCTCGGGCCCTCTCCCCAGGGTCCCGCAGCCGGTCATCCCATCGTTGGGGGATTCCCCAGCTCCGTCCACGCTCTCGCTCGCCTCGTCGTCCGTCCTCTACTGCCCCTCGTCGTCCTCCTGATCGCCTTGACGACACCCATCGCCCTCGTCATGGTTCTCGCCCTGAGGCCGGGGTTAGCGGCTCTGCCCCTGTGCGCCCTCCCCTGGCCTCTACGGATAGGGGCTCTACTCCCTTCCGCCCGCTTCCCCAGCCCAGACGACTTCCTCTTACGTTGTCCTCTCCGCACGCGGTTGTTCATATGCTGTAGCTGGCCCTCTGCTCCCTCCTCCTACACTGTCCAGGAGGGTCCGCCTGGATGTCGTTGCTTCTCCTACTTCACCTGCTTCAGTGCCTATTCTTCCTTCACGGTCTCGTCCCACGGTGGAGGTCCCTCCCTCCTCCGCCTCGGTGTCGGGCCGCCCTGTTATCTCAGCCCCGGGGATCCTTGCTCTGTTTCCCCCCGCGGCTCCTTCTGGCCTCCTTTCACCCGGCCAGCCTTCCCACTCCCGTCGTCCTGCTCCTCCTCATTCTTCTCTTCCTGACCTTCACTTGCAGTCTCGCCAGGGGGGTACCCCTCCTCTTGCCTCGGTGGGGTTTCGCGAGGTTTCGGGGTCCCCTTTCTCAGGAGCTGACGTGTCGCTGGAAGAGGGGGATGGTGCTGTTTCCCCCTCGGCCGTTCGTGATCGGGGACGAGTCCCTCAACGGCGACACAACCGTCGTCGCTCGCCTTCCTTGGGCCGCGACGCTGCTGGTTCGTGTCGTGGGTCTCGCTCCCGCTCACGCTCGCCCCTGCGGGCTGACCAATCTGGGGGGGAGGTCGCCTCTCTCGGATCGATTGTCGGCTATGCAGGGCTGGGTTGTGTCACGCATCGACGGGCGCTTGGAGTCGATGGGAGACTCCCTCTTCTCGCGCTTCTTGGCGGTGACTCACCCTCAGCGCCTCACCCTACCTACCCCTGCTACGGTCCCCCTCCCTTCTGCAGGCCTACGCTCTGGTCAGACTTCAGCCGCCCTGACATCCTTCCGGCTGTTCAGTCCCTGGCTGTGTTGACGGGTCTGTCCTCCTATGGGACAGGTTTGTGCGACGCCGGTACGCCTGGCTTAGCCATCATGCTCGGTCACCCTCTCCCATTGGAGGCCTGGTTTGCTGAGGCCTTCGACTTCGCACACCGATCCGTCGACGGCTCTCCTTCAGTCCCTCCCCCGGAGTCATCACTGATTTTGCCTCCTCTTGTGTCTGTCGGCGGGTTGGACGGCGCGTTCTGGTCCTGGATAAGCGCGCCCGTTCTTGAACTTTGTTCTATTGCTACCCCGTTCTTCTCTCACCCGGATCAGCCCTCTGTCGCCAAGGTTTTTCCCTTGCGACAGAGGGTGACGGACTTATTGTATTTTACCTAATTGTATTTACCTAATTGTAGTTTACAGGAGTTGAGCTAAGCTCGTGTTGTCCCGTCTCTCAGTCTACTTTTTATCCAATTTTTTCTTGAAAATATGGATGTTCCTTGCCCCTACCACCTCCTCCTCCAGCCCATTCCATTTGTCAATACATCTATAGGGGAAGCTAAACTTCCTGATATCGTTCTTGCAGGTAGGTCTTTTTACTTTGTAGCTGTGGCCTCTAGTTATTCCTGTATCCATAATTAATATATCCTCCCTATCCAGCCTCTCCAGCCCCCGGGTACATTTGTACATCATTATCATGTCTCCCCTCTCTCTCCTCTCTTTTAGACTCGGTAGATTTAATTTGTCTAGCCTCCCTTCATATGGCAGTTCTCTGAGACTTGGAACCAATCTAGTGACTGCTCTCTGGATTCTTTCTAACTTGTGAATATGCTTCTTTAGATGCGGGGACCACACCACTGCTGCATACTCCAATCTTGGTCTAATCATACTCTTCATAATTTTCGCTACCATGGGCTCATCCAAGTAGTTCAGAGCAACTTTCATATTCCCGGCCATTGCATACATTCCGCTAAAGAGCTTGTTAACCCGGGAGCTGCGGGAAGACTCTTAAGAGTTCCCCCGGCGGACTGCGGGAAGACTCTCTGGAGTAAGTAAAACTAAAAATCAACTTTTTACATCGATTTTTTTTTTTTTTTTTTTTTTTTTTTTTTTTTTTTTGGCCCCTGGGCCATGCAAAATCTCAGTCCTCTACCTCCCCTCCTTCCCCACTTTCCTCCTATTCCTCAGTTATCACCTATTTTCCCTATTATTCCCTTATTCTGAGGTATATTTTCGTGCTAACATTAGCGAGTTGCAAGCAGGGTGTTGTCATCACTGATGGCCATCGAGTGCAAGAGAGAGAGAGAGAGTATCGATCGACTGTGTCGCAGTGGCCTTGGGGAAAATTGGCGGGAAGCTAGCTTGCCTCACCCATACATTATACAACTCGCGGGCTATATCTCCGATTTTGACCATCCAAACGCTGTTTTCACTCGTTTTATTGTTGTTTCAGGTTAATACCTTTATAATCAACCCATAATAGGCGCATATGGATAATTATTAATGCTATTAATGGTACAATGAATATTTTAGTGACGAAAAACCTCAAATACGTCAGCACAGGGGGACGTTTTCATTTACCCCCGTGCGCACTTCAGAGGTTAATATGTTTCTCTGGCGACAAATTATCTTGTATAATCAACCCTAAATCTTTTTCTTTTTCGGCCTTGCTAATTATATTATCTCCCATCCTGTACTCCCAATTTGGTCTATTCACACTTCTTCCCATATTTAACACATGGCATTTACTTATATTAAATTTCATTTTCCACTTGGTGCTCCATTCGTATATTTTATCTAAATCCCCTTGCAGCTCCTCACAACTACTTTTATTTGTTATTTGTCTCATAATTTTTACGTCATCTGCAAACATTGACATGTAAGAGTTTATGCCTATCGGCAGGTCATTCACGTACATAAGGAACATGAGAGGTGCCAACACAGATCCCTGCGGCACACCACTCTCAACTTTCCGCCACGATGAGTAAGTTCCTCTAATGTTGGTCCTCATTTCCCTATCTGTTAAATAGCTCTCCATCCATTTCAGCAAACTCCCCCTGACACATCCTAGCGTCTCAAGCTTAGATAACAATCTCTTATGTGGTACCTTATCGAATGCTTTGGAAAGGTCTAAGTAGACGCAGTCCACCCATCCGCCTCTTTCTTGGAGTACATCTATCACCCTACTGTAATAACATAGCAAACTGGTAACACAAGATGTCCCTTCTCTGAATCCAAATTGCTTTGGGGTTATTATCTTCTTTCTCTCCAACATTTTCATCCATCTCTTTCTAATTAGCTTTTCACAAATCTTGCATACAATACTAGTAAGTGAAACTGGTCTATAGTTTAGAGGGTCCTCAGGGTTTCCATTCTTGTATGGTGGAGTGGCAGTTGTCTACTCCACATCTCTGGTGAATATCTTGCAAATAAGCCATAACCCAGCCCCTCTTTATTATGAACTGTTGGAAGTGGAAATAAAACTCCATCAACAAATTCTAAGAATGGCAGTTGTCTATAGGCCTGGCCATCGTGGCACAGATAGGGGTTTTATGGAAGAGTTTGGGCAGTTTCTCGAGGAATTTTCTGCTAAAACCGGAAGACTTTTGATATGTGGAGATTTTAATTACTGGGTTGACAGCCCTCATCTGAAGCCATTCTCTCCTGAGTTCCTTGAGTTGACTGATCAGAACAATTTTGTAAACCATGTGTCCCACCCAACTCATATCTTAGGACACACCCTTGACTTGGTTTTCTCTCCTGTGGGTTGTGGTGGTGTTCTGGATGTTGATGTTGAGAATGCTGACCCTAATACCTCTGATCATGCTTTGATTACTTTCAGCTTTGATTTCCCTAAGCCACTCACACATGAAAAAGTAATCAGATTTAGAAATTATAAAAATGCAGACCTAAATTTGGCTAGCAGTGAAGTAAAACAGTACTTGGGAAGTATTGATACTTCCAACCTTACTTCAGATGAGCTGGTGGAGGTACATGGAAATGCACTTAAATTAGTGTTCGATCATCACTGTCCAGAAGTAGAGAAGAAAATCATAGTACGAGATGATTCGCCCTGGTATAGCACTCGAGTTAAATTTCTTAGAAGAGCGCGTAGAAGAGCTGAACGTGAATGGCGGAAAAATAAAACAGACTCTACATGGTTGCAATATCTGTCAGCCAGAAGAGCTGTGGTCCACAAAATCAAAGATGAAAAGAAAGTGTATTATCAGGGAAAAGTTGACTCGTGTGGTAACGACCAGAGGAGGTTGGCTTCAATTGTAAACAGTTTACTTGGAAAAACAAGAGTCAGCTTAAGACCTTCTGTACCCGATGCCGAGTTGGCTGCCAACTTTGTGGCATTTTTTGCTGGCAAGATAACTCGCATAAGACAGGAACTGGATGATGCTTCTGTTGGTGAAGAACTTTCAGTTGTACTCCAACCCCGACACATTCCTAATAATGTCCTCTCATCCTTTCACTCAGTAGAGGTGGTCATGATCTCGTCCTACATAAGAAACCTCAATAAAACATTTTGCCCGTTGGATCCCATAAATGTTTCCAAGCTACCAAGAGTCTATGATCACACAGTTGAGTTTATTTCCAAAATAATTAATAAGTGCTTCTCTGAAGGTAGCTTCCCACATTCTGAAAAGCATGCACTACTCCGACCTACTCTAAAGAAGCCTGGACTTGATGTTGAGAACATGTTGAACTATCGTCCTGTCTCCAACCTGTCCTTCATATCAAAGATATTAGAGCGTGCAATACTTGACCAATTACAACCACTACTTCAGCAGAATGAAACTATCCCAATTTTTCAGTCTGCTTACCGACAGCATCATTCAACTGAAACAGCATTGATTAGAGTACATAATGATCTAGTTGAGAACATTTGCAATGGTGTGGCCTCACTATTGGTCTTGCTTGATCTCTCTGCGGCTTTTGACACAGTGGATCACGAGTTGTTATTGAGTGATCTTTATGATTGTGGTGTGCGTGACTCCGCTCTCTTGCTTCTTGGGTCGTACTTGTCAGGTAGATCCCAGAGTGTGATGGTAAATCAAGTGGTCTCGGACTCGACATCCCTGCAGTATGGTGTTCCGCAGGGATCAGTTTTAGGTCCTATCCTATTTATAATTTATATAAGCAGTTTGTCTCTTCTGCTTCGTGCACATAATGTCACCTTTCACTTTTATGCAGATGACACCCAGATTTATGTGAGAATCACAAATATAGTTGATATACGGAGTAAGATGGAATTGTTGATGTCTGATATCAAGAAGTGGATGAGAGCGAGAAAACTTAAACTAAATGATGGTAAAACTGATATTCTCATCATCCGAGGAAATAGAAGAGCTGATGATATAGTAGGTGCCCTCTCCATCAATGTGGGTGGATCTCAGCTGCGACCGGCCAACTCTGTTCGAAATCTGGGTGTATATGTGAACTCCCGATTAGATTTCAAAGAGCATGTAAACCAGATAGTTAAAAGTTGTTACTTGCACATCAGAAATCTCTATTTGGTGAAGCCGTTTATAACCAGACGTTGCCTCCTGACGTTGGTTCACTCATTGGTCTTCTCTCGTGTTGATTATTGCAATGCCCTGTTGGTGGGTCTTCCAAATTATATTTTGAAGAAAGTTCAGTCTGTTCTTAACAGGGCCGCAAGACTAATTTTTGGTGTTCCACCTAGAACTCCTACTACATCTCTTCACATAGAACTGCACTGGCTGCCAGTAAGAGCAAGAATAGAATTTAAGTTGTGTTTGGTGACTTTTAAGGTTCTCAAATTTGGTGAGCCTAGGTACCTTGCGGAGCTGCTCAGGCGCCCACCGGCACACCATGGTGTAGTTGTGCGTCATGACAATGACCCTTTTCGTCTTGATGAACCAAGGGCTTTCCAGCAGTCTTCTTTCTTTGAGAGGTCATTCTCCTACATGTCTCCGAGGTTGTATAACAGGTTGCCGCTGTCCATGAGACAACTGAGTTCTGTTGAATGCTTCAAGAGACAACTTAAGACTTTTCTCTTTGAGAGAAGCTATGATCTTGAGAGAGGTGTCATGACAGATGGCTATAGAGTTTAGGCTATTTTGCCACTGCTAGTGATTGTTAAATGTGTGTTGTATATAAGCCTTCTTTTGATGCATTGATTTTTGTTCTTTTTTCTTTCTCTTTTCGAGCGCTAGTGAATTCTTCGGAAAAATTGGCGCTTATGAGAAATAAGTAACATGCTTATTATTATTATTATTATTATATCGGAATGATATTAGCTCTTTTAGCTCTTTGTCTTGTCTTTAGGTTCCCTCCAGACGTCTGTTCACCACCTGCGGTTTTTCGAGGCGTCTGCGCCAGGCGATCTTCGCGAGGGTTTGGACCGCGTTCAGCGGGTCCACCTTCGGCTCGCGGTGTCTTTGGTTCCCGAGCTGAAGGCGGTTTTGTGCGCGGCAACTCGGCAACGCCCGACGGTACGGTCCTCGTTCTGCCGGCCGGCCCCCTTGGATATTCGTCAGGGTTTGTTGTACTCTGCGCTATATACGTCGTTTTTTTTTAAGCAGGATGCTTGGGAATGCTACGCTTCTCTGTCGGCGGCCCCTGCTTCCGACACGCGACGACGCGCTGTGTCGTTGCGGACCCTGCTTACGTCACGCACCGACGCGCTGTGTCGCGCGCGGGGTCTTCTCAGTCCCGTCCTTCTGCCGGTCCTCTTCGGGGTGCTGCTGCAAGTGCTGCCGCCTTGCACGGGCGCAGGACTGGGACGTTGCAGGCCAGTGCGTCGGTTCCGCCTCGCACTTCTGTTCTTGCCCCTTTCATCCCCGCCGTGTCGGGGCTGGCCGGCCTTCCACTTCCGGCCGCCCTTCGACGGGGTCAGCCCCGCGCCGGCCTGGGGTTGGGGTGGCCCGCCCTTTTCGACGAGGTTGAGGAGGTCAACGTGGCGCTCATGCCCGCACGGCCCGTACCAGGGGTACCTCCACGTCAACACAATGTGTAGTTCTCTGGGTCGGCCTCCTTGTTCTCCTTCTCGCCTGGCCGACCGGGTCGCTCCCCTCCTCTCGGGTGCTCCCTCGGGTTGTTTTTGCCCTTGCGCCCCTCGGTAGCCGCGAGGGACGTTGGGGGCGGCAGGTTGCGCGGAGGGGTCTCACCTGGAGGTGGACGTCCAGACCCCCTCTCCGCTCTTGTCACCGACGCCGGCCCATCTCTTCAGAGGTGGCCCACGTGTTCACTTCCATGCCCGAGCTGGGTAGCGTCGAGGGAGTTGACCGCCGGTTACCCGGTTTTCCTCTCCCGTGTCTTTCTGGTACCGTCGACGAACTGCGACGCGATGCGACCGGTGGTGGATCTGTCGGCCCTCAACGGGCACATCGTGCACACACGGTTTCGGATGCTGCCGGTACCCCTGGTACGCCTGGCCCTGTGCCCTCTGTCGTGGGTAGTGTCGCTGGCCCTCCAGGATGCATCTTGGCTCGTTCCTCTCCATCCTCGCTTCCAGCGATTCTTGGCCGTTCGGACTTCCGATCATGTGTTCCTGTTCGACGGCCTTCCCTTCGGTCTCCACATCGCGCCGCAGATCTTCTCCGCACTGGTGGGGCAGGCTCTGGGTCCTCTCCTTAGGAGCGGGCTCCAGATCCTGTTTTCCTTGGCCGATTGGTTGGTAGTTTCCGACGCCCTAGGACTGTGCCTTGGCGACACCCTCACAGTCGTTCGCAACATCGCACGGTTAGGGTTCCCCTTCGATGTTCCCAAGTCACGCTTGACCCCGTCGCGTGTCGTGCCATGGGTCGGTCTCGCATGGGTTTTGTCCGGCGCTACGGTGACCCGGGGTCTGCCGGCCGCGGTGCACCTTCGGTGGAAGGTCTTCGCCGTGTTGCACTCGGTCTCCCCTCCCGGGGTGGCTCTGGGACTCGTTCGTGGGTTCGCTGCATTGGGCCGCTCTGCCCCTTCCCTTAGGGAGCCTCTGGCTACGCCGCCTCCTCCTCATGGGCACCGCGGTGTTTCCATTGCCCCTATGGATCGGCTCCTGCCGCTCCCGCGTACCGTTCGCAGACGCTTCGGTCGCTGGGTTGCTCGGGGCTCGCTCTCTGCGGCTGTGCCCTGGACCGCCCCCCCGCCGACGGTCTGGGAAGCCACAGATACGTCGAGCGAGGTTGGGTGAGGTTCCCGATCGAACCTGGGACGTCCACTTCCCGGCCGATGGGTGGGTCTCCCTCCACTTACCCGTCTATGCCCTCGGACTGTTGGTTCCTTTGTTCTTCCTGCGGGACCACGCGCTGGCCCTTCGGGGTAAGTCGGTGGCCTTCGGGTTGGACACTCAGACAAGCTGTCCCCTGTTTCCTTATGCGGGGGTCCTCCAGGTCGTTGACTCTATTGGGGGTCTCGGTGGAGTTGTTCTTCCTCGCGGACCGACACCCCTTCTCCTTGCATGCCTCCTCCCTGCCCGGGCCTGCCACCCTGTGGGCGGCCGCCCTGTCGAGAGGGCAGGGCGTTCTTGTAGAATGGGCGATGAAACGGACTGTGTTCGCCGACCTCGCTGCTTCCTGAGGTGTTCCGGAGGTCGCCTTGTTCGCATCGGGGGTGCCGCGCCAGTTGCCTCTGGGCCTCGCGCTCCGGGGGGGGTCCGGACGCTTTTCTGGTAGCCTGGTACAGGTGGCGGTCGATATCCATCTTTCCGCCACCTGACGCGCTGTTGATGTGCCCCTGACGCGCTGTTGATGTGCCCAGTCCTTGCGAAGCTGCGGCTGTACCACGGCTGCGTCTGGCTCCTCGCGCCTCTGTGGCCGGCACGGACTTGGTCCGCCCGGTTGCCGCGGTGGTGCCCGAGTCCGGTCCCTCTACCTGTCTCCGGCTTCCACTTGGGCTAGGTTGGGGACCTGCGGACCTCGTTGGCCTTCGCATCGTGCTTGTTCACGAGGCCCGGTGGCTCCCGGTCCCCGGCCGGGCCCTGACTGGCTTCCTGCGGCGTTCCTGGCCGTCTTCTCCTTGGGGGACTTACGGGTCCCGCTGGAGGTCTTTTACTAGGTGGCTACAGCCTCTCGCCTGCCAGTTGGCTCTCCTTCCCTCGTCCTACGCACCTTGTTTCACCTCTTCCGTACACGTCGCTTTCAAGTCGACGCTATACGTACCCACTTGTCTGCCGTCCGGGGGGTCTTTGGGTCCGTCGCTGGGCTGGTCGTTCCGCCACAGGAGCTGGATTCCTTCCTGACGGCTGCCTTCCGGGATCGACCGGCTCCGCGCCAGGTCCCTCCGCAGTGGGATCTGGGGCGGGCTCTGGTCCTTCTGGCTTCACCCACATATACAAGGGCCGCTACGCCGGTTCCGTTGCTCGGGCGTCCACTCTTCCTTGTTGCTCTGGCCACTGGGGATCGGGTGTCTGCACTAGCGGCATTGTCACGGCCCCGGGACTGCGTGCGATTCTCCCCGTCCTTGCATGGCGTCTCGTTCGCCTCCTCCCCTCCTTTTGTTACCACGCATGGGAGGGAGGTCCCCGTTTTCCAGCCTTTCGCCGTCCAGGCTTTACGGCGTGGGCATCCTCGCCATGTGTTGTGCCCGGTGTCAGCCTTGCACTCCTCTGTTGCGTCTGTGGCGCCGCCTTCGGGTACTGCTGTGTGGGTGTCTCCTCGGACAGGTGGGAGGCTCTCGCAGGTGCAGATGGGCCGCCACGTTTGTCGGACCGTTCGTGCCCGTCGCCCTGTTTGTAGGGGTTCTGCGCACGATGTCAGATCCTTTGCTGCCTCCTTCCGGTTCCTGCTACGTCGATCCTTACCTGCCATCGCCTCAGCGGTTTTGTGGTCTTCTATCAATTCCTTCATCTCCTCCTACCTCTCCGTGTCCAGTGTTCGACCCCCTCGGCCGGTGATTGCTCTCGGGGGTCGTGTTTCCTGGTGCTCTGGCGAAGATCCCTGGTCTTCCCCCCTTGTCCCTCGTTCTTTTCCTTTGTTTTATTTGACAAAGGGGGGGGGGGGGGTACAGGTTTGCAACACTGGATTGCAAGTTTGGGATTATGTATTGTTCCAGTACATAAGTGTTTTTGCCACATTGAAAATTGTGTTTTGTTCTTGTGTTTTTGTTGGTTTTTGAAGAAAAGGGATTTTGGGTACAGTACCTTTTTGGTTTCAGACAAGTCTATGTTTTTGCATTACTATGAATGACGGGCATGTGTTAAAACTGTTCTTTTTAGCTACTCCTCAGTTTTTCACTCTTTTATTAAACTCTCTTGTTTAAATTGTGTCTTTGTCATTCGTAATTTTGTTTTATGCATTGTTTTTTTTGGTAGGTTGGGCTTGGATGTCCTCCTCCTATTTGTTATGCAGCCTTGACGTTGGATTTGCCAAGACTACTAACAAATTGGGAGGTTTGACGTACCTCCCAACCTACCAAATAGGAAAACCTACTATTTGGTAGTAGTCTTGGAAAATCCAACGTACATAATACCCTCCCTCACGCCGGACCCCTGCCCATCCGCGTTCTTCTGCTGACGTGAGATGTGATGACAAGAGAGGGTCGCTCATGCGCACGTTCGACAGGGATCTGCACATGACGGAACACGGGATGGGCCTTTAGCGGTAACTAAGGTAAACCCCTTTTTCTTCTCTTCTATGCTTTTTTCACCTTCGGTGGTAGTTTTGGTTAATGTACAACGTCTCCTAGAGCAAGATAAGGAGTAGACTCTAGACGTTTTCTTTTTAACCGCGGTTGGAATGACGACATAGCAGTCAAAATAGACAAGTCGTCATCGCAATTAGGTTAATAGCCTTGACGTTGGATTTTCCAAGACTACTACCAAATAGTAGGTTTTCCTATTTGGTAGGTTGGGAGGTACGTCAAACCTCCCAGTTTAAAACTAGGGTAGTGGCGGAGACTGTGACAAATTTTAGTTGGAGGCTAAATACAAATGATAAACTGAAACACATAAGACTAAAGAAGGATTTGAGTATAGAACAAAGGAAAAAAATTAAGGAATTACTGTACAAGAAAAGGCTGATGAAAATAATGGAAAGTTGGATGAGGAGGATAAGAGAAATTTTTACTGGAGAGTGAGGGACGGAAAAGTGAGGAAGTGGTTTATAAGAGTAGAAGGGAGGGGGAGATCAGGGAGGGGAGAGAATGTGATGGGAGTTGTGACGGAGGAGGAGAACGGGGTGGAGGTGTCACAGGGAGAGACAGGAGACAAAGAGGCAGACCCAGTAGTGCTAACGGGGGAGTAGGGTACGGACTGGAGGAGCGGGATGGTGTAATTGCTGAAGGAATGGTAGATGGATTAAGGATTATGTTTAGTAATGTGGATGTGTTTACCCAGGACAAGAAAAGAGAACTGATATGTAGGTTGCAGGATGAAGAGGAAAAACCTGATGTCATAGCCCTACAGGAAGTAAGACCCAAAAATGTTAGAATTGAAAGGAAACTGGTGGAATATAGTTTGGAGGGTTTTGAGTTATATGAGAGAAATGCTATTAGAGCAGAGGTTGGAAGAGGACTGTTTATTTATGTAAGAAAAGAGCTCAAGGTTAATGAGGTGGATATGAGACAGCAGTATTGTGAGTATTTGTGTATTGAAGTAAAATGTGTAAGAGGATCAATTCTAATTGCCTCTATATATAGAAACCCAAATAATAGCAGGGGAGAGGATGATAACCTACTGAAAGCAATGGAGGAGATAGATAATAGAGAGAACAAATATAAAATTTTGATTGGAGATTTCAATTTGCCAGGGATCAACTGGGCAAATTGTACTACTCCAGCGGGACAGGGTAGCCTGGAAAATAAGTTTATAGAGAAAGTGAGAGATTGTTTTTTAACGCAACATATTGTAGAGATGACAAGATATAGAGATGGGACGCAGGGGAGTGTACTTGATTTGCCAGGGATCAACTGGGCAAATTGTACTACTCCAGCGGGACAGGGTAGCCTGGAAAATAAGTTTATAGAGAAAGTGAGAGATTGTTTTTTAACGCAACATATTGTAGAGATGACAAGATATAGAGATGGGACGCAGGGGAGTGTACTTGATTTGATTTTTAGCAATGAAGAGGATATAGTGGAACATGTTAATGTGGATAGCCCTATAGGTCGTAGTGACCATGCCTGTATAAGCTTTAGTTGTAACATTAAATCAGAGAGGGATAATAGAAGCAATAGAAAAATATACATGTATGATAGAGCAGATTATGAGCTGCTGAGACGGTGTTTGGACATTGACTGGGGGGAATACTTGAACGGTGAAGACGCTGAAGGAATGTGGAGGAAAATTAGAGTCAAACTGGAGAATGCTGTATCCAAAAGTGTAGTAAGGGAATATAAGGATAAAACAAAATTGAGGAAAAGAACTAACCCAGAATTGCCAATGAAAAGAAAGCTTTGGATATTGATTAGAAGAAAGAAACGATTGTGGGAAAGATTTAAATTGTTAAAAAAAGAACAGGGGGTCTAGTATAGAGGCTAAGGAAGTGGATCTGGAACGCAGACAAATAAACAATAAAATAAGGTGGGAAACAAGGAGGGGGTTGAAGGAGAGGGAGAGAGAGATAGCTAGAAATGTGAAGGATAATCCAAAAATATTCTGGAAGTACATTCAGCAAAAGTTAACAAGAAGAGTAGGGATCCCAGAGCTGGTAGGGGGGTTGAATGATGGGAGTAGAGCGGAGACTGATAAGGAGAAAGCAGAGGTGCTGGGGAAATAATTTGGGGGGGTACTAACAGTGGAGTCGGAGGATGCAGTGCCTACTATTCCCATCAAACAGGCACCGGCACTAGAACTAATAGAGTTTTCCCATGCTAGAATAAGAAGGGCTATAGAAAAAATGAACAGAAGTAAGTCACCGGGACCGGATGGGATACACCCAAGAATCATAAAGGAAGGAGGGGAGATGTTAGTAGAGCCATTGAAAATGTTATTTGAGGTATCGTTTAATACAGGACAAATCCCGATGGACTGGAGAGAGGCGAACATAACAGCTATATTTAAGAAGGGAAAGAGACCCAGGGAATTATAGACCAGTCAGTTTGACAAGTGTTGTGTGTAAACTAATGGAAACGGTAATTAGAGAAGGAATAATGGATCATATGAAGTCAAACCAACTTTTCAGTGGGAGACAGTTCGGATTCTTGCCGGGGAGGTCGACGGTACTACAGCTAATTAAGGTGGTAGATGATTGGATGCAAATTCTAGAAGATGGTGATGTAATAGACGTGGTATATTGCGATTTTATGAAGGCCTTCGATAAGGTCCCACATAAAAGGTTAATAGAGAAAGTTACAGTAGAAGCTATAATATAGGGGAGAAATGTGTGAAATGGATAGAAGCCTTCCTGAAAGATCGAAGACAGAGGGTACTGGTGAATGGAATAGGCTCGGGGTGGAGGGAAATTACAAGTGGGGTACCTCAGGGATCTGTGTTGGGACCACTGCTGTTCGTTATATTTATCAACGACTTGCCTGAAGTTATAACTAATGGAAGTGAGGTATACCTGTATGCGGATGACACTAAGCTGTATAGAAGAGTGAGGAGTAAGGAAGATATGGGTTTGCTTCAAGGAGATGTGGAGGGCATGAAGGGATGGTCTGAGCATTGGTTAATGCCTTTTCATCCAAAAAAATGCAAGTACATGCGGATTGGGACCAGCAAGATTGACAAGGTAGGATACAGTATGTATGAAGCGATGGAGGAAGTGAATGCAGAAAAGGATATAGGAGTAGTGATAGACAATAAGTTAAATTTCTCAGAACATTTAGCGGAAAAGATAAACAAAGCCAATAGAATTGTAGGGCTGATAAGGAGGACATTTGTGTCACTTGACGAAGAAATCTTCAGGAATCTCTATACAGCGCTGGTTAGGCCGCACCTGGAATATGCGAACCAGGTGTGGGCTCCATATATGGTAAAGGATATAGAAGCAGTGGAGAAAGTGCAGAAGAGAGCTAGCAAGCTGGTACCAACGTTGAAGAACGCGGGCTATGAGCAGAGGTTGAGGACACTGGGGCTTCCGACACTGGCATATAGGAGAAAGAGAGGGGATATGATAGAGACTTTTAAGATAGTGTCAGGAAAGTACGATGAGGATGTGTGTGAAGGTATCTTCTTGATGCGGGAGGGAACGAGAGGACACTCTAAGAAAATTTACAAAGAAAGAAATAGGCTTGAGAAGGCAAAGAACTCATTTTGTGATAGAGTGGTAAATGAGTGGAACGCACTGCCCCAGTATGTAGTCGATTCCGAATCAATAAGGGAGTTTGAAAGTAATCTTGATAAAGCATGGGGAAGACAAGATTTGAAGTTTGATTATAAAACAAAAATACAGAATAGTAAAAATGTTGCGTCTGCTACCGCCGCCGCCAACACCGTGAACGACCGCAGCAGTGCAAGTACTGGTACTGAGCTGGATTCACAGGCATAGTTTGCCTTTTTCCAGAGGATCTACTGTAAGAAACTGTAAGAAACAACCTGGATAGTAGAAACGGCGCAGCCTGACGCATCAGTAGCTTTGGTTTTCAAGTATTTGGACTATTTGTTTGAATAAAAATGTCTTTCTGTAGTTACACTGAAGAATCACTTGTCTGCTATCAGAACCCCCTTTTACGACTTAACAGGGCTATCTATACCGCAGGCAGAGGAGAAAGGGTTCATGAGGGCATGTTTCAAGCTTCGCCCACCACCCCGTCAGCTCATGCCTACCTGGTCACTTGACAAAGCTTTGTATTTATTGGTGGCTCCTTACATCAATGACGTAAGAGCCTATGATAATATGGCCTCGTTCCAGGCTCCTCAGAGCCCGGGTTAACCTCGATCATGACGGTCGAGAACCAAGATCATCTTAGGGGGTACCCTTTAATCATTCCTAAGGTACGTCATTGGGACGGAGCCACTGAAAAGTAGAAAATAAAAAATTAAAGAATTAACACAGTTTGAACACCGCGCCTGCGCGCATTCTGATATTCCTCTATTTAGTAGTAGCCTCTGCATCTCCAACGTAGAGCTATATACTTATCGTATAATTCCGTTCCGCTCTGGAGCGGGCAATTATCGTAATCACTAGCGCGATTAAATCGATAACATCTAGAGTAGCACCTTACTCTCTCTACTAGGTACGTTGTACACACTTTTGAGGCTACTATTTTAAAGGAAATGAAAATATTGATGAGAAAGAAAAGAGAAAATTGCAGAACATTGTCCATCCTATCTGGCTCCTTAAGCCGTTGTCACAGGTCCACCGCACAACCCGACCGGGTTCATTAGATCATGCCTTTTTGCGCTACACTCTATGACACACACACTTTTTCTGGTGCTCTGTTTTTGTGCCTACCACTCCTGTCCCCTCCCCTTTGGGGGAGTTTTGGGCCTTATTTAAGGTACCTGTGTTTCTAGACAGATGATACGTGCTGTAGGCACACTAAAAAATGGGCTCAAATGTGTTTTTCTTGGAGTGTAGCGTCGAAACTGGAGGTTACTTCATTTGTTGCCATCTGCGCATGCGTTGCCGCTTGGGCGACACTCGTTCATTTAGGCTTTGCCTTTTGTATTCATTTCACTTGCGGTGGCTTTAGTTTTGTCTTTAGTAAGCTTCTTGTCATTATAGTTTTTTGTCAGTGCCTTTATTTTTGCTTTTCTTTTCGTGAAATTTGGCCTAGGCTTACTTGTGCCCTTCTAGTTGGTTGGAAGGGGGGCGCTGACCCTTGTAGGGCCGATCCCTTTTGGTGGTCTTCTTACTTGTTGCTGCCTCTTTTCAAGAGTGCAGGAACTAGTGCACCAGGTAATTTCATATATTACTGCCTCAAGTACCGAATAGGCTAACTTCCGAGTTTTGGCCTAGCCTAGGGGGGGGTGTTTGGATTTCAACACTGTGGCAACCTCAATCTGGCATACAATGCTCACTTTTTGATTGACGGACCCAGTGCTCTGTCTCCATGGATACAGTCCCACAAAACCGCGAACGTAGCCCGTTCTGATGAGTTTTTGTCTGACAGTTGTCTGACAGTTTTTGTTCTGTCTACTGCCCCTCCTACGGTATTGATTATATCCCTCATCAAGGGTACAGTAACTGGTGGCGCCTTGTAATTTCATATATTATTGGCTCCAGAACCGATTAGGCTAACTTCCGTTTTTAGCCTAGCCTTGATGGGGGGCGTTTTGGTTTAGACTGCGACTCTGCGGCCTCCTCAATCTGGCATACTCTGCCCCTGTATTGCTATTATGGCCCCAGTGCTCTGTCTACCTGACGCTTCGGTCACTTGTTGCTTACCCTCATCAAGGGTACAGTAACTGGTGACTCCCTGTAATTTCATATATTACTGGCTCTGGTACCAAATAGGCTACCTTCCGTTTTTTCGCCTAGCCTATTCCCATTCATTATTAATCTGACTCAGGTACCGAATAGGCTAACTTTTTTAGCCTAGCCTAGAAGGGGGGCGTTTGGTGTACAACTCTTGTGGCCTCCTTAATCTGGCATAAATGCCCCTGTATTGATCGGCGGCCCCAGTGCTCTGTATTTCTGTCGCTACGATCCCTTGTTGCTTACCCTCATCAAGGGTACGGTACCTAGTGGCTCTCTGTAATTTCATATATTACTGACTCAAGTGACGAATAGGCTAACTTCCGAGTTTTGGCTTACCTAGGGGGGGGGGGGGGGGGGGGGGGAGGCGTTTGGCTTTCAACACTGTGGCAACCTCAATCTGACATACAATGCTCACTTTTTGATTGACGGCTCCAGTGCTCTGTCTTCCTGGCCTCAGTCCCACAAAACCGCGAACGTAGCCCGTTCTGATGTGTTTTTATCTGACCAGTTTTTATTCTGTCTACCGCCCCCCACTACGGTCGTGCACTTGATTACCCACAGGCTCTCCCGCGCCTGATGTGACTTTAGGAGGGTTACCTTTGGGCCCCTCCGCTTTTGGAAGGGACTTTTATTTTACTGGCCTTCCACCTTCCTGGGTGCCACAGACCTCTCAGACGTACCGATGGGTTGCCGCCCTGCGTCGGGTACTCCCCGCTCTAGGTCGGACCTTTCATTTACGGTTTCATGGTCTCCCTGGGCCCCTCCGATCTAGAACGGGACTTTCCGTTCTATTTCGGAGGTCTGTTTTCACACTGACTGCTACCCACAGACGCTCTAGAACGGGACTTTCCATTCTATGTCGGAGGTCTGTTTTCACGCTGTCTGTTACCCACAGACGCTCCCACGTCTGCTGTGACTTGCCAGGCTACCTTTCCTGGGTCCTCGGCTTACGGCGGGGCCCATCTGGGCATCTCCGCTCTTGGACGGTCCTTTTCCCTAACTCACTACTGCCGTCTCATACCACTTCCTGCGCCTGAACGTGCGAGTCCGTATACGGACGATTCCGCCCGCCTTGGAACGCGGACGTTCCCGCTCGATGTCGGTACTTTTCCGCTCTCGAACGGACGTTGCCGTTTACGGTCGCGCTACTCTTGCCTCAGTTTAGGCCTAGACTGGTCGTCCTGCCCTTCCATTAAGACATATTTTAATGCTCCTTTTTACCAGGCTGTGCTTTCTGACCTACAGGACCTCTTCACTGATACCGGCCTTAAGGTATCGGTCTCCATTATATTTTGGGGTGGGGTTTCCTTCAGTTCTTCAGAGCCTACCCCTTGGTTTTTTGTGACCTGGGGTTTGGGGCTCTTTGGCCTGTTGCTGGTTCCCCTATGGCCTTCCTGATCCTCCTTTTGGAGGGTTCTCTTCAGCTTTAACTTCCAGGGGGATATGGAGGGGGGGGGGGGGGGGGGGCACTCTCCTTCATTGGATGGGACTCCAGTCTCCAGGCCTAGTGAGAGCTTTTAGGCTACTCCCTGACCTGGTGCCTGTAGCCTATTCTGGGATCTCTGATCTTTATTTTGTGCATGACCTCATGACTGATACTCCTGCCTGGCCTCCCATTTCGGGGGCACTCTTTGGCCTTCTTCTTAAGGATTCATCGACTTTCCGTGGTTTTTCGTGGTGCTTCCGACCAGGCTTTCGTCTTGTCTCTGCCAATGACATACATGCGTGCATTGCCATGGCCTTTATTTTCATGGTGCTTACAAACAGGCTTTCTTCTTGTTACTGTCGATGACATACATGCATGTCTTCCCATGGCCTACACAGGGTCTTCACAGGTTTTTTTTCTTCTGGTTCCAGTGTAGTACGTCTACTTCGCTCTGCTCTCGCCACGGGTTCCTCACCGGGTGGTGAGTTCCACCCATCCTACATTCGTCCTACATCCTACATTCTGCTCCAGAGCGGATTTCCGCCCCCGAGCGGAGCGGCCCGTTCTGGTCCGCTCTTCTCTGGGTCGGTGCTAGGGTGCTTTGCTTTGCCTTTGTATAGGGACTCGGTTGCAGTAGTTCCCGGACTTCTCCTTTTCATCAGCTTGTGCTCCCACTCTACTCTGATGGTACCCTTGGGCGTCTTCTTCTCTTCAGTACCTTCAACCTTTGGGTATTATAATTATCCTCTTCCTTTATAAGGCTTTTCATGCCTTCCTTCTCAGGCCTTGCACAGGGTTCTTTGCACTTGCTGGTTCGCCTGGTCTCTCCCTGACCCTCCGCATGGGGGTCTCTCTTCACCCCTCACCATGCACAAGGGGGGGGGGAGGGGGGGGGGATACTCACTTTCATTAAAGGTGCTCCATTTGCAGGGTGTAGTGACCACTTTTGTGCGTTTTTCTGCCCTCGTGCCTGTTTCGAAGGGCCCCCCCTTTTTCGTCCTTCCCTGCCTCAACTGGGGAAGGGGTACTCTCCTATCAAGGATTCAAGGGTTTTTTACCAATATTGTGCTTGCACACATTTCCTGTGCTTCATACATGGGACATCAGTATCTTTTACTTTCCAATTGCGATGTGGATGTCACTTCCTCCTTGCGCACGCCATAGGCGTGCGCGTCGGAAGTCTTCAAGGCGCCAGATCGCCTTTCCTCCAAGTGCCTCGTTCGGGCGTCCTGGCTGTTTCAGAGGACTCCGCAACGAAGGTGGGTCGTCGCTCTCCTTCACCATCCCGCTGACGATCTCCGACTCCTCTGTCCGGTTCAGGCCATCCATGTGGCTCCACCCACGGCTCAGGAGGCCACCGCTGACCGGTTTTGCCTCCATCCGCCCCATGCTTATGTACATGGCGGTATTCTTGGGACGCACTACTACCGTCCCTCCTATTTACCTGTGGTAACTCTTTGTGGCCTGCCTGCTTTCTTCCCCTGCTCTGCCTGGGGCGCTTCATACATGGGCCATCGGTATCTTTTTCCTTTCCGGTTGCAGTGAGGATGTCCTTTCCTCCCTGCGCACACCGTGGGGGTACCCGTCCTGCCATGCCTGTTGGGACATGGAGAGTCCTACCCATGTCTCGTGCTCCAACCGCGATGGGTTTAACCCTCGGAGGTGTAGACCGTGTCTCGTTGATCTTGACCTTTGGGTCTCGTCCTACGTTCCCGGACGCTGTAGAGGCAAGGTCTCGCCTCTGCGCTCCATGATCGGGGTTTCGCTCTCTCTGTCAAGGACCACCTCCGACGGTTTCCGCGCTTCCTAGACGAAGGGGTGCGTGCCATGCTTCCGCTTTCCTCTGCTATCTCCCTGGCGCCTGAACGCTTTTCCCCCGGTGCCTCGTTCGGACGTCCCTACTGTTTCCGAGGACGCCGGGTCGTAGGGGAGACGCCGCTCTCCTTCACCACGTCGCCGACGGTCTACGGCTCCACTCCGCCCTGTCTCTTCCCCTGTACGATCTCCGGGCATGCTTCCGTACTGGGCGGTGTTCTTGCCTACGTAACCTGCTCTACCTGTGGTTGCTGCTCCGGTTGTCCATCCTCCCACTCGCTCCCAGGTGGCATCGACTTCTGTAGTCATGCTCCCTGCGTGTAGCCTGGGGCTGGTTGGTCGGCCTGTCCATGTTCCGTCCCTCGGGACGTTTCAGGTCCCTGACGGACGTCGCTTCCCTTCCCTTTATGGGAAGCCGTCATCGTGGGGGAAGGTGGCGGCATCCCGCCCGGAACGAGCTCTTACACGTGCACAAGGGGTGCGCCCGGTGCCTGCGAGTTGGCAGGTACAGCTCGAAGCCTTTGCTCGACACGACGTACATGTCGACGCGCCCACTCTGTCGGCATCGTATGAGTTCAGTAGTGTCATTCCATAGTTTATCTTTTACTGTTCCTTGTGGCTGACGGAGGGCGTCGATTTCGGGGTTCGGTCGGAGATGGGTTCTTCTCCACTCCCTCCTGTCGGCTGCTCCTCCGTGTCGAGCCTCGTCATGCCTTCATCCGGGGTTTCACCTCCATTTTGGGCCTGGTTCTTTGCCCCTACGTTATCTTTCTGAACGTATGCCACGTTCCTTCACGCCACCAGAGAAGGGTGCCCTGGAACGTGTTCACAAGCCCTGGCGGCGCACTGCTCGCATGCTCTCCACCCTCTTCGAGCGACTGCACCTAGCTCGGCTTCCCTTCAGGCTTATTGTAGCCCCACCGACTAGGGTGCTCGGGAAGGGTGGGGCCCAATTCGGGCATGTGCGACTGCAGCTCGCCTCCGTCGGCTTCATTCTGTGTCCCTTCCATGAGGCTGCGCGTTGTCGCCAGTCTCTGTGGTTTTCCTTCTGTACACTGGCGCCGGCTGAGGTCCGCACGTCGCTGTTGCTTTCTGTGCTCCCTCCGGAGGGGCTCTTCTCTGTACCTGCATGTCAGGGATCTTCCCTCTTTGCTGCTGCGGGGCTCTTCGCTCCCCATCCGCCTGGGATGTCCCGACCCTCCTCAACCGCTTCCTCTTCGTTGAGGTCGGCAGGCCGGCTCGTAACGAGGCCGCCAGACTCGGGGCCCCTACCGGCTCTTGCGTCCCCACTCTCGGTTTAGCTTCGCCGTTTGTGGGCACGCCGGGTAATACGGCGGGGTCTGTCCTCGAGGTGCCGGTCCACGTTTCCACTCCGGCGACCTGCGTGACATCGGCCTGTCTCCCCAGACGTCGCCTCTGTTATTCTGTCCATGGGATTATTCGGAAAGTCTCGCCTCACCAGCGGGACTTCCTGTCGCATGTCTTTCTGGTCTCCGTGACGGACAGCGAGGTGTTGTGACCGGTGGTCGACCTGTCGTGCCTCGTATTGATGACTCTCATTATGTCACGTTCGGCGGTTTACCCTTCGGTCTCCATGTCGCCCCTCGTGTCTTTACGACCCTCGTCGGACTGGCCTTGCCTCCCCTGTTCACTCGAGGTCTTCCGCTCCTCTTTTCCTTGGTGGGTGGAATCTTCTCCGCGAACTCTCCCGCACACTGTGTACACGCCGCTCTCCTTGTTCCTCCTCGTTTCTCGGTTCGGTTTCCTAGTCGCCGTTCCCGAGTCCTGCCTTCCACCGTCGCACGATGTGCCGTGGGCGGGCCTCGACTGGGACAGGTCGAGCACGCCTGTCGCCCTGAGTCAGGTGACTGCGTAGTCTTTTCGTTCTTCAGGACCTGGTGGGGTACCTGTTTTGCCACGCACTCCTTTCCACCGTCGCACTGCGTGTACCCTGCCTACCCGGGACTGCCGACCTATGGGCGGTTGCTCTGTCGATGGGACAGAGCACCCGGGTAGTTTGGTCTTTCCAACACACCGTATTCGATGTGTTTCCGCCACCCGACGCCCTTTTCGATGTGCACAGTCCTCCGCAGGCTGAGTGGGTAAATGAACTTTGTTTGGTTGTTCACTTCCATCTGGCCGGCACACGCCTGGTCCGCTCAGCTGTGGCGGTGGCGCCCGAGTCCTGTTCCCCTATCGTTCCCCGATTTCCACTTGGGATCGATTGGTGGCCTCGGGACCTCGTTGGCCTTCACATCATGGATGTTTGTGGGGCAGGGTGGCTGCCGACGTTTAGTCGATCTTTGACTGTCAAATCCTCTCCACTGGACACATTCTCAGTGGCAGACTTCCGTCTCTCACTGGCACGGTTTTCCTTCTGGGATACCAACACATCACGGACATGCCTGTCGGTGGCGTTCGTGTTTCCCTACCTCATTTGGTTATTTTTGAGATACATCCCAACATATGCACCACGCTTAGGACCCGCCTGTTGGCCATTTGGGTACCGTTTGAGTCATTCACGGGGTTGGTCGTTCTTCACAGGGCATTGGATTTCCTCATGCGGGCCTGCTTTGGACTTAGGCCTACCCCGCATCAGATTCCTCCTCAGTGGTCTCTGGCGGAGGCTCTCCCACTGCTCTCGTCTGCCTCTTACACTATTTACCCCGCGCCTGAACACTTCCATGCCATGACACTGTTCCTTCTGGCTTTGGCGGCGGGTGACGGCATCTCGGAGATGGCTGCCATGTCTAAGACCCGGCATTGCTTCCGTTTTCTCCCGTCCTTGGGTCAGTTACTTTGGCTCCGTCTGTTCGTTTTGTAGATTCAACCGTACGCGACACTCCCGTTTTTAGGCCTTTCCTGTACCGGCTTCCACACGTGGTAGGGTTCATCGTCCGTTCTGCCCGGTTCGAACCCTGCATACGTATGTGTACTCGGCCAGGCCAGTGTCGGGGTTGACATTACGGGTGGCGCCTACGTCCGATAGGAGGCTTGATCGCCGTGCTGTGGGACTTCGCCTGTGCCGTGTTCTTCGGGCCAGTAACCCGTACGTTCAGGGCACAGCTCATGCCTTCCGTTTGTACGCTGCTCCATTCAGGTTTTACTTGATTTTTCTCGCCCGGACTTTGCCGACACAGGGCTTTGGTCTTCCCCCACCACGTTTGTCTCCTCCTCTCTGTCGTTGTCCACTGACAGACCGGGGCGTCCTTGTAGTGCGTTGGGCCTGCAGGTTCCCTCGGGGTCTACCTGCGGGGTTCCTTCTGTCTCTTGTCCTTCTCCTGTCCTGTCCTTCCTTATTGGGGAGGGGGGGGGGGAAGGGTATTGCACTATACCCATACTTGCACCTAGGGGATCCTGGAATTTATATTCATCATTATGAAATGCATCATTCTTTGTCTTAGGCTAAGTTATCTCATGGAATAAGACTTGACTGTACTTGACCTCTCTTGATATGCACCTGTCTGTACACTCTTTATATAAACTCTCTTGTTTAAGTCGGTCTTTCCATGGTCCTGATATTTCCTAAGGGCTAAGTTTGTGTTTTTTCGCTTGGATGTCCGCCTCCAATTTGTTACTCTAGCTCTACGTTGGAGATGTAGAGGCTACTACTAAATTGGGAGGTTTGACACTCTCCCAATACCAAAGAAGGAAAACCTTCTATTTGGTAGGTAGCCTCGGAGTATCCAACGTCATAGTATCCCGCCCTCACGCCGTACCCCTGCCCATCCAATCTTGTCTAATTAACTTGATACCTGGATGATCTAATGAACCCGGTCGGGTTGTGCGGTGGACCCGTGACAACGGCTTAAGGAGCCAGATAGGATGGACAATGTTCTGCAATTTTCTCTTTTCTTTCTCATCAATATTTTCATTTCCTTTAAAATTGTAGCCTCAAAAGTGTGTACAACGTACCTAGTAGAGAGAGTAAGGTGCTACTCTAGATGTTATCGATTTAATCGCGCTAGTGATTACGATAATTGCCCGCTCCAGAGCGGAACGGAATTATACGATAAGTATATAGCTCTACGTTGGATACTCCGAGGCTACCTACCAAATAGAAGGTTTTCCTTCTTTGGTATTGGGAGAGTGTCAAACCTCCCAGTTTCCCATACCTTGCCTGCTAGTCCCACCTCTCAGGTGCGTTCTCTCTCGACCGTCGCCCATCAAGAAAGGAAGCAATATTCCTTGCTCCTCTATTCAGCTTATATAGCCCCTCTTAAACGCGTCAGTTTTTGGTCCATAGTGAGTCTATTTGCATATTAAGTTGTATATGCGTTTGGGAATGTATTTATTTTAATTGTATTCACTTGTAAACCTGAATGGGCAAGGACTTGGTTTCTGGGCTGGTCGACGATCGTGTATTCGGGACGCCACTTTGCTTCAACTAAATGTTTTTTGTCATACGAGCCTTGGCTCATTGGCTGCAGTGTCTTTTTTTCTGTGAAAGTGTGTACTGTATATTAACGTTGTAGCTTGATTTTAATTTCTTTAAATGTTGAGTGCTGTGTTAGTGTAAAATTCATAGAACTTTGATTCTTTGCTTGTACTCCCTAGGGTTGTGCGTTGGCCAGGGGTTGCTTTTCATAACCAATTTTAATTTTTATCAAAATTCTAGTTCCCAAATCTTATTTTCAAAAGTTTTTGACCAATTCCTTCAATTCCAATCAATGCTAAGTTGTTCATTAGTTTATCACGAATGCACATTGTGGGGAATAAATGGTTCATACCATGTCTACTACAATGCCTTCAGTGTTTGCCATCAAAGTTTTCTGTGTGATGGTGGAATTCGTAATGCAGTAGGGTCTCACATAAAACGAGTTTATGGTCGATAAACGAGGGCGTTTTATGCGATTTCGTTTTATGTGAACACAGCATTTTGGTGGCGCAATATCGTCAATGTTCACTGTAAGCGAAATTTTTCGTACAAAGCGAACAATATTTCATACAAAGCTAACTATATTTCGTACAAAGCGACGATATTTCGTACAAAGCTAACTATATTTCGTACAAAGCGACGATATTTCGTTTAATATATTAAATATTAATATTTTAGGTCGGTCGTTTTAATCGAGACTCGTTTTATGCGAACACGTTTTATGCGGGACCCTACTGTGCTTTACATTAATCAATCAAGAGTGCCTTTTCATACATTTTTGCCTTCAAGACAGTTACAGTATTTGGCATTATTTTCAGTGATAGCCATCAAATACTTATAGCTGATGGCATTGTATTGTGATGTTAAATTCAGTACCGGGTAACAACATTTAATAGTAACCTTTTTTTTACTGCTTATTTGAGCACTCGTATTTAATTGTTTCCAATGGTACCAAGTAGGCCTACAACCAGTAGCCAGAGTACTCAAAATAATATCTTGATTGAATATATATATCTTACTGACTTACAAAGATATAAGAATTTAAAAAACATGTATAAAGATACATAAAGGAACGCCAAATAACACTCGTGGCCGAGTAGGCCTAACCTTACGAGTGCAAAGACTATGGCGTTGTTGAGAATTCTCAAGTCCCCAGGTACCCTAGACCTTATCTCAACAAGGCCCGGGTACCAGTACTGCCGGTTATAAAGACAGACCCGGGTACCAATAATGGCGGGTGATATTATAACACCAGAACAAGTATAAAGACAGGCCCGGGTACAAATAGGCTATTGCCGGTTACCCTGGCGACTGTTAAGACTATGACAGACCCGGGTACCAATATTCCCGGGTGGTATTATAATCCATAACAAATATAAAGACAGCCCCGGGTACGAGTAGGCCATAGCCGGTTACTCTGGAGGCTGTTAAGACGATGACAAACCCGGGTACCAATATTCCCGGGTGGTATCATAATACTAAAACAAATATAAAGTCAGCCCCGGGTACAAATAGGCTATTGCCGGTTACCCTGGACGATGACAGACCCGGGTACCAACATTCCCGGGTGGTATCAAGTAGGCTATAGCCGGTTACTCTGGAGGCTGTTAAGACGATGACAGACCTGGGTACCAATATTCCAGGGTGGTATCATAATGCCAAAACAAATATAAAGACAGCCCCGGGTACAAGTAGGCTATTGCCGGTTACTCTGGACGATGACAGACCCGGGTACCAATACTCCCGGGTGGTATCATCATACCAAAACAAATATAAAGACAACCCCGGGTACAAATAGGCTATGGCCGGTTACTCTGGAGGCTGTTAAGACGATGTCAGACCCGGGTACCAATATTCCCGGGTGGTATCATAAAGACAGGCCCGGGTACCAGTAACCTATAGCCGGTTACTCTGGCAGCCATGCCCGGGCACCAGTAGAGCCCCGGGTCCTCTAGGCCTTGTCTAAACAATATAAAGACAGGCCCGGGTATCAGTAATTGACGGGTGATATTACAATGCCAAACAGATATTATTTTGCCGGGTACTCTAGGCTTTGTCATACTTTAATAAAGACAGACCGGGGTTGTTCACAGTATCATAATGACAGCCCCGGGTACAAATAATTGAGACGGCTATCTATTTGTACCGGGTAGGCCTACTCTAGGCTGTGGTATACCATTTTGCCTTTTTCCAGAGGATCTACTGTAAGAAACTGTAAGAAATAACAAGGACATGTCCAGGTGCCAGTAATGTAAACAGATAGTATTTTGACGGGTACTCTAAGCTTTGTCATACTTTAATAAAGACAGACCAGAGTTCCAGTAATGGAAACAAAGATAAATTTTGCCGGGTACTCTAGGCTTTGTCATACTATAATAAAGACAAGCCCGGTTCTCAATAATTAAGGCAGATATTATTTTGTCGGATACTCTAGGCATTGTCATACTATAATAGGACAAGCCCGGGTTGCAATAATGGAGGCAAATATTAATTTTGCCGGTTACCCTAGGCTTTGTCATACCATATTAGAGACAGGCCTGGGTACCAGTCATTAACACTACTATCAGAATTACGTTAAATACGAGAGCTTAAGTTGACCGGTTATACTTAGCCTCTATGTTGCCAAGTATACAGATATATTAGTCTTAGCGTGTAATTAAGACTAGGCTATACTGTACCTGACTAAAACATTACCGAGTAATTATATCCAGTGATACCGGGTAATAATTCACTAGGCTATTTTCTTACATAAGCGGCAACTATAGTTTATTTAAACGATACAAGGGTAGTTCCTATTTTTGCCAAATTTAAGTAGGCCTAACAATTCTGGTATTATTCCCACTATGCAACATTGACTCCTTGGTACTCTTCACAGGCTCAGGCGAGCTGCTGCTTTACCACAGAAGAATCTTTTCAACGATTAGAACGATCTCTTCCGGCCAAGTGATAACCACGAGAGGACCCGAACAGTGTTCCAGGTTGGGAACTGTGGTGGACCTTGCCGTCCTCTCACCTGTTGTTCCCCTCGCTCGGCTAAAAACCCTATAATTGTAGGCGAGTTCATTTTACAAAACACTAAACGTTTCCGGTTCACCGGCTAAGTGACTAAGTCACTAATCATATTTTTGTTAACCCTAGTCTAGCGGGGGGTCTGTGGCCGTTTTGGGCCTTTTCAGGCCATTCTGACTGCTATATCAACCATCAGCATGAAAGGAACTGTATTGTGCCGAAAACTAGGTGGAAATCGCTACACAATGACCACATACAGCTACGTAGCACTCGTGGAGCACTGACAGTGTTACCTCAAAGATGGAAGTTTAGCGGATTTTGCTACATTGTTCACTTTTAGCAAACTATTGGTCACACTGTCATCCTCCCGTGCGGTGGGGGAACTGGAGTTAGTGTGGGCCGGGAGGCCACAGATGTCGGACGTATGGTTCATTACTGTTCCACCCATTTTCACTCGATTTTCACCCATTTTTCACCCATTTTTCACCCGTTTTTTGCCAGTTTCTTTAACTCGACTTATGTTGCGCGCCGCTCTTTAAGGGTTAATAACCATGACCCCAAAAACATTTATACCCTCGGTCACATGCAAACAAGTGTTATTATCTGTGTGGGGTTCGGTAAAGTCTTACATTTCAGGTACTTTAAACAAAATCTCCAGGTATTATGGAAGTAAAGTATGTAAGCTTTTTAGAAATATCCTTTTCTAGAACCCCTAGCTCCTCCCCATCTCCTGACAAGAAAATGTCTGGATCTAGCAGGAAAAGACATAGGTCGGCCAGCTCAAACTCTTCCAGTAAATAAACAGAAGAAAGTGAGCAAATCTCAAACTAAAAGGCGACCTGCTAAGTACCAAACTTCCCCGACTCGACTCGCAGTCATGATTTCAAAATCCTGCATTCTACACCACATATCCCCAGACTTTTGACATTGTCTAATGTGGTCAGTCACCCTGCTAACCCTGTTACATCAAAAAACATGAATTACCTGTCTCATCTACTTCCTTGACTGATCCAAGTTCTGAGGGTGTCAGTCCACCTCCACTTTCCCTAGTACAGTTAGCTGATACTAGTGAACAGCAATCTGAATAAACCCAGTTGCTTGCTCCACCCACATTAATTCACCCTAAACTGATTCAGGTGACTATTGAAGCTGAAGTACATAAACCCATACACTAATCACCTGTTCAGCCTTCTACGGACTTACCTGTTCGTTTAGATCCTTCTCTGGCAGCTCCAGAAATTTTGGTTACAGTACGGTTTGGGCAATACGGAAAAAAGTACTTCCTAAGGATACCCCAGAACCTTTGGTCATAAGCAATGCTATGGTAGGGTGTTATGATTTGGAAACCAGTAACCATACTGAAGAGGGTTGGAGTGAGAATGAGTACCATGGTTCTCCATTAGAACAAAGTGAAGAAGAGTTTCCTGATATAGTCCCTACTCAGAGCCCACCTGGTGGCTTGTTTGGTGAACTTCAGGTATTTTCTTAAATCTATGCAGGAGTTGACAGACAAAATTGAACAGAAATTTACGTCTTTAGATAAGGCTATCCGAGATCTCCAAGTACTGTAGGTCTCTTGCTCCACCCATGTTACAACATGCCATACCAGACAGTTCCACTGTCTCATTTACCTGTCCAGCCTAAACAACCTGCTCATGAAATGTTCAAGAAGCCTCCCCCTCTACTACAGTAATTGGTGAATCTCGATACTGGAAACAATTACCAGGGTAGCACCTACTAATGCTGACACAGGTCATTCAGACTTGGTGCCAATACCAAATGAGTGGATTATTAAAAAGGACGAGCTTAGGCATCTACATACAAAAGATGCACAAGACCGATTGCTGGACGTAATCATAAAACCCTTCCCATCTCTGTTGGATGCTAAGTACTTTACTTACACACAGACACCCACAGTGCCTTTGGGTAAGCGCTTCAAACCATGGTCTGATGTGAATAAGGCGGATGGACATAACGCCATTAAATCTCTCTACTCTCTCAAAGTCCGTAGGTGGCTCCACAAAAATGTTTGAGAACAAAACTCCTATTTCGGAGGTACCCACTCTAAGTTATGGTCCATGGGCTTAATGGGTGACTGAGGCAGAGAAATTGGCCTTGTCTTGGGGTGATGCCCCCCCCCCCCCATAAACTCCCATTGGAGGATCACCAATTTGCCACTATGTATGTATACAACTCCGACTCTATTCCACAGGAGTTCTGGGAATATCTCAGATCTCCAAAAAGAGTTTGTAAACCAGCTAGTGACCCCATGATTAATACACCTACCCCTGCACTGATTGACAAAGACTTTAGACTGCGTCAAAAGAGCCCATAGGTTGCTGTCAAATTTTATCACACAGCAACAGCGTGCACAAGCCATGAGGCAAGTAGCAGATTCTATCCCTGAACAAAACTCCAGGTCTGCACTTAATTTTATCAGAAGAACTTCACGTGTTAATTCTCTGATGACCACTAGGGATGTCAATATTGCTATTTTTGAGGCAGCTAGAGCTAGACAGGATCCGCGCATCCAATTGCCCAAGAATATGCTACTCGAGTTCTCCTTTCACCTCTGTTCACATTTTTTTTTTTTTTTTTTTTTTTTCTATATTCCAACTTACTTCCTCTCGGGCATAGGCTGAGAGCCTTAACATTCACCGCTTTACAATGAACAGTGAAGCCTGTGAGGTCTTGTTCCAGTCTAGGGAGTGAGACATGTGAAGCACGTAGAGTACAACGAGCACCTGCCATCTTGTAGATTGATTCCCCAAAACGACCTGGATTGAGGTTCATGCTCTGTTGCTAAGACCTGAGATGGCTGCGTTTTAGGCAGTCTCTGCAAACAAGCTGAAACACCCTAGACAGTTCCACTCTCGTTCTCAATCACAGCGTGGAAAAGTTAGAGTCCAATTCCCCTCTCCTAAGCTTACTCCACAAACATCTCAGGCTCATAGGGGTAACTCGTCAAACAGAGGACACTACCAGTCCAGAGGCCGGGGTGCACCATCATACCCCCAAACACCAGAGACCACTTGGTCACCATCAACCCTCCATCCCTCACCAACCTGCCCAAAGTACAAGAAACTAAATGTTCTGGAGGCCATCAACAGAGAACTGGTCCTACATCAAACAGGCCAGTTCAGGAAAAATTTCCTTCATTGGCCTCAGAGATCTTGGATAAAAGAGGGTAGTAAAGAAGGTCCTTACATGGCTCGGGTTGGTAAAACCCCTCCCCAGAGCTCAGTCCAACAATGTTCAACTATCTCTCGAGTTAGAAACATTAATAAACCAAATGTTGACAGACAATGTTGTGACTTATGTACCAGAAGGCATACCAGTTTTTCTATCCCGCATGTTTCTCGTCCCAAAAAAGGGACAGGCTACATCTAAGGCATGCGATAGACATGTCCCTTCTCAACAAATCAATTCACAATATGAGGTTCAGGATGTTAACTATTTCTCAAGTAAGGCTAGTTCTACAACCAAAAGTCTGGATAATTACTCTAGATCTAAAAGACTCCTACTGGCACATCCCAATAGCAAAGAGGAGCCAAAAGTTCCTAGCTGCCCCATTCAGAAACAAAGCGGTAATGTTCACCAGAATGCTTTTCAGCTTGAACATAGCTCCCAGATTTTTCACCAAGATAAGTGAAACAAACTCTTCTCCCTCTACTCAAGGACGGTGTGAAAATACTATTTTACCTAAAAAATTGGATGATTCGATGATTCCGTGGTCTTCTCCTTTCCATTGCCAAGCACACACCTTGAGAGTCATGCAAATGTGGCAAAGTTGAGTTCTCAGAGTAAATTTAGAGAAACAAAATCTCACTCCTACATCGTTGTAGGTAAAATCTCAGGCAAAGGAAATCAGGGACACATTGGTCAGATCCACCTCCCACTCGATGGGTGGACACAGACGCCTCGAGTCTGATAGTCGACGGAAGGTCATCAGAATCACGGAAAATGGACAACATTAAGTCAGTGTCATATCAATGCCCAAGAACTAGCAGTTCCGCGGTTTTTCCCACAGTTCATGCGATGTCATTGACCTCCAGGTCAATTACATTCCGGATGGACAACATGACCACTGTAATTTGCTGGAAGAAACAGGTCCCCACCCGGTCCAGGTTTCTCCAGGATCTCTCGGGAAAATATATTCTTTCTAGCCCAAAACACATTCCATAATAATCCATGCAACAGATCTACCAGGGGTCTCCAACCTGTGGGCGGATGCTCTGTCCAAGGGAAAGATTACCTCAGCGGAATGGGCTCTCAAACAAAAGGCATTCAACCACTTAAGTCTGCCATTTTTACCTCAAACCGATCTGTTTTGCATCTCGTAATTCAACGAAGCTCCAGCCTTACATATCTCGGAATCACATAACACGAGAAGGGGGCCCAGATGCCCTCACAGTGAATTGGAACAGGTTGACATAGATTTATGATGTGAGAATCATTCATCACCTCAGGTCGTTTCCAGGGCCAAGTGGTTCTAGTTGCTCCAATGTGGCCTACTCAGGTGTGGCACACTCAACTTACTCAGTGATATAACAAACCTCTGCAACTCCCCCTATCCTATTTCCACTTGAAAGAAATTGGAAACCTGCAGACCTCGCTCAATTTTGCTATGTGGACATTCTCAAATCCAAGTGGCTACCGTCCTACGACAAGGAAGTCACGGATACGCTCACAAGTCAATACACAGCGTCCACTTTAAGACAGTATAGTTCACACTGGGAACATTTTACAACTTAGAGTGTAGAGTCAGACCAGCAGTCTCCATCGGTTGCTTTGTTGTTGAAGCACCTAAAATTACTTAATTGACTTTAAAAAACTAACAGTGAACACACTTATAAACCACGTATCGGCATAAAGATACCCTTCTTTACGCTTACTGGTTTATCTTTACACCAGAAAGACGAACAGGGTTTTATGAAGGCTTGTTTTAAGCCCAGAGCCCCAAATCGTCATTTGCTTCCTCATTGGTCAATCTCGAAGGTCCTAACTTTGTCACAGTCTAGGTCTTATTCTGGGAGACCAAATATAGACAAGAAACTTAAAAAGTGTGTGTCTCTGATGACCCTGGCTACTGGCCAAAGGGTCTCAGAATTGACAGCCATGGCAAGGTCTACTAACTGTCTATGTTTTGCCCCTAATAATGATTCTGTACATATGGTTACTGCACCAGATTCATCGCAAAAAATGAGCACCAGGAACATATCCTTACACCTTTCTTTATTCCAGCCTTGAAAAGAGCAAAGATACTCCATGCTCTATGCCCTGTTAAGGCACTACAGTATATACCTACTCTAAGTCTGTTATTCCTAGGAATAAGGCACAATTACGGGTTTGACAACCCGAAGGGAAGGAAGGAAAACTAACTATTTAGTAATGGTTCCGTACTCAATGACGTGAGAGCCTTATATATATAAGGGCTCCCCGGAGACCCCGTGAGGGTCCCGGAGAAAGCATAACGCGACCCAAATATATATAAAGTACATACTAGGGTGAAACCCTTTACTTAGTTCCTAGGGAACGTCATTAAAAAAGGTAACCATTAGAAAAAGAAATAATTTTTTTATGAGCAAAGATTAGAAACTATGAATGTTGTCTTACTAAATCAACTAGTGCGCCGTTATACAGTCCTTCCCTTGCACGCGTCCCCAGCTGGTCACGCTGGGTTTATACGTCCTTCATAGTACAAAGTTGCGCATGTGCATGGGAAGAGGGAGGAGGGAGGGCCGCTTTACGTCATTGACTACGGAACCATTACTAAATAGTTAGTTTTCCTTCCTTCCCTTCGGGTTGTCAAACCCGTAATTTAGTAATGGTTCTCTCCGTCAATGACGTGAGAGCCTAAGAATACCAAGATCGGTGGTTGGGACATCTCATGCTCAACGTCAAAGACTGAAGAGAACCAAAACTAACGGCTCGCACTGTTGTAATTAAATAACTAGAATTAAGAAAAAGTGTAAAGTATAAAGGCAGGGTTTCTAAGTAAGCCTTAGGAAGCGATAGAAAGGTAGATAAAGATAAGGATGCAGTAAAACTTAATAAAAGAACCACTAAATATTGTAACACATAAGAATTGTACATACTATAGTACTAGAATGATTTGTAAAAAGGAAAATCTATTCATACTTATTTAACTCACCAAAAAAAAAGAATTTTGTGTATTTATTAATCTAATATCCTGTATTAGAAATTAACCCTTAGAGATTAGCCTATCAATCTTACTAATATTAACATTGAACAACACTTGTGAGAGGTTCTCCAGTTCGGAACACACTCCCACCCCCCCACCCCTCTGTTTTGTCCAAAACTCCTAAAAGTAAGTCAGTACTTGGTGAACCTCACACGTACTTGTAACATAAAACATGTCATTATTGCAATAAACAGAGATCAGTTATGCTTATGCCTAATTCTCATGGCTATGCATGGCACAGTGGGTCTCTTCAAATGAACTGAAAGATATTTGGATAAAAATGTGTGGTGAGATGACCAGACTCTTGTTTGCTTAATGTCTTGGATAGAATAATTGTTAAGAAATCTGACTGTCGTGGCCCACTTTCTCACATCATGGGCCCTTGTTACTGTTGACGGTACGGCTGTTTTGATAACGTCCACTAGAATTGAAGCAACCTGTCGTTTAGATAACCTTGATTTGCCATGTGAAGAGATCCATAAATGATTAGGGTGTAAGGGTGTAGTTGGTTGTACATACTTATACAAAGCCAACACTGGGCCTAGTGCCTGATACCTTTGGATACCTTTGGATGTGTTCGCCGCTCTTCTAGCGGCACCAAGGAGCGCGACGCCCCTCGTTATGGGTGGTGATTTGGTGCAGTAGACTGTTTGAAGCGACAGCTCGCTCCCTTGCGAGGATGGGCTCGTCTGGCACTTTTTGCAGTTCGACATCTAGGGCTCTCTTGAAGTTGTCTAACGAGATGTCCCTCATGTCTCTTACTCGCCGTGGGAGTTTGTTGAAGAGACGTGGGCCTTTGTGTGATAACCAGCCCTCTCGCAGAGAGCCCATATCACCCCTGTTATTCATCCGGGGGATTTCGCATTCCCAGCCTCTCCTATCACTGAATTTCATGACTATCGGAGTATGTAGGTTTGGTACTAAACCCTCTGCAATTTTCCACGTGTATATTATTAGGTAACGTTCTCTTCTACGTTCCAGTGAGTACAGATTCAGTGCTCTTAAACGCTCCCAATAGTGTAGATGTTTTATCGAACTTATATGCGAAGTGAAATTTCTTTGTACACTCTCTACGTCATTTATTTCACCTGCTTTGTATGGGGATGTTAATACGCTACAGTATTCAAGCCGCGGTAGCACTAGAGATTTGAAGAGCGTTATCATAGGCAATTCACCGCATCTTTTAAAAGTACGCAGAATCCAACCCGTTGGCGGCGCACCATGGCGGAAGGCGGACGCAAGTTTGAGGCTCCGGTATATGTTATGGGAATAGTCAATTAATTCAAGGATATCGAGTGCATACGGGGCTAACAAGAAGAGGAAGGATTTAGTGAAGGTTTGGAGGATATATTGGTGTGGTGGAGGGGTGATATATAGTGTAATAAGAGTGTGTAGTGACGGGACAGCGGTAGGGTTGTGAGTTGTTGAGTTTGTAAACAAACATGGCAGAGGGAATTTCGGGTATGACGGAGGCGGAAGGAAGGTTACAACGTTTTCGGGGATTTAAGAGCACAGATAAGAAGTTAGAAGAGGTTAGTATTGTTGTGAAGGATTTGGAAAAGTGGATGAGTGATATGGAGAAATGGAAGGGGGATATTGGTGAGAAAGTTAAGGCACTGTGTGTAATGTGTGGTGTGATAGATGGGGAAGGGAATAGGCCTAGCGAAGGAAGTGAATGCAGGCCTTTTCTGGCAGTTAATGAGAGCCTAGAGATAGTATTGAAAAGGGTAGATGAACTGGGAGCAGAGAATATGGCATTGAAGGAGCAGCTGAAGGAATACGAAGGACGTTTCACGGAAGTAAAGGAGTCGACTGCATGGACGGTGGTAGGTAAACAAAAAGTCAAGGATTTGGAGGATATTATGAAAGAGCAAAAGGAAGAAATGAATATGACCAAAAAAAGTTTTGAGAGTGCAGTTGTAGGGGTCATGAAGAACAAGGAGAGTGTCGTGAGGGAGGCTATGGACAGGGATAGGGGTGTAATCTTGTATGGAGATATAGAGACTCATATGAATGATAATGGAGTGAGAAAAGTGAGGGATATGGAGACAGTGAAGGAGGTCTTGAAAGGTGTGGATGAGGACGAATATGGATGGGAAGGGCAGGTGGAGGAGATCAGTAGGATAGGTAGATATAAAAGGGGAGAGATGAGACCTATAAGGGTACAGTTTAAAACTAGGGTAGTGGCGGAGACTGTGACAAATTTTAGTTGGAGGCTAAATACAAATGATAAACTGAAACACATAAGACTAAAGAAGGATTTGAGTATAGAACAAAGGAAAAAAATTAAGGAATTACAAGAAAAGGCTGATGAAAATAATGGAAAGTTGGATGAGGAGGATAAGAGAAATTTTTACTGGAGAGTGAGGGACGGAAAAGTGAGGAAGTGGTTTATAAGAGTAGAAAGGAGGGGGAGATCAGGGAGGGGAGAGAATGTGATGAGAGTTGTGACGGAGGAGGAGAACGGGGTGGAGGTGTCACAGGGAGAGACAGGAGACAAAGAGGCAGACCCAGTAGTGCTAACAGGGGAGTAGGGTACGGACTGGAGGAGCGGGATGGTGTAATTGCTGAAGGAATGGTAGATGGATTAAGGATTATGTTTAGTAATGTGGATGTGTTTACTCAGGACAAGAAAAGAGAACTGATATGTAGGATGCAGGATGAAGAGGAAAAACCTGATGTCATAGCCCTACAGGAAGTAAGACCAAAAAATGTTAGAATTGAAAGGGAACTGGTGGAATATAGTTTGGAGGGTTTTGAGTTATATGAGAGAAATGCTATTAGAGCAGAGGTTGGAAGAGGACTGTTTATTTATGTAAGAAAAGAGCTCAAGGTTAATGAGGTGGATATGAGACAGCAGTATTGTGAGTATTTGTGTATTGAAGTAAAATGTGTAAGAGGATCAATTCTAATTGCCTCTATATATAGAAGCCCAAATAATAGCAGGGGAGAGGATGATAACCTACTGAAAGCAATGGAGGAGATAGATAATAGAGAGAACAAATATAAAATTTTGATTGGAGATTTCAATTTGCCAGGGATCAACTGGGCAAATTGTACTACTCCAGCGGGACAGGGTAGCCTGGAAAATAAGTTTATAGAGAAAGTGAGAGATTGTTTTTTAACGCAACATATTGTAGAGATGACAAGATATAGAGATGGGACGCAGGGGAGTGTACTTGATTTGATTTTTAGCAATGAAGAGGATATAGTGGAACATGTTAATGTGGATAGCCCTATAGGTCGTAGTGACCATGCCTGTATAAGCTTTAGTTGTAACATTAAATCGGAGAGGGATAATAGAAGCAATAGAAAAATATATATGTATGATAGAGCAGATTATGAGCTGCTGAGACGGTGTTTGGACATTGACTGGGGGGAATATTTGAACGGTGAAGACGCTGAAGGAATGTGGAGGAAAATTAGAGTCAAACTGGAGAATGCTGTATCCAAAAGTGTACCAGTAAGGGAATATAAGGATAAAACAAAATTGAGGAAAAGAACTAACCCAGAATTGCCAATGAAAAGAAAGCTTTGGATATTGATTAGAAGAAAGAAACGATTGTGGGAAAGATTAAAATTGTTAAAAAAGAACAGGGGGTCTAGTATAGAGGCTAAGGAAGTGGATCTGGAACGCAGACAAATAAACAATAAAATAAGGTGGGAAACAAGGAGGGGGGTGAAGGAGAGGGAGAGAGAGATAGCTAGAAATGTGAAGGATAATCCAAAAATATTCTGGAAGTACATTCAGGAAAAGTTAACAAGAAGAGTAGGGATCCCAGAGCTGGTGGGGGGGTTGAATGATGGGAGTAGAGCGGAGACTGATAAGGAGAAAGCAGAGGTGCTGGGGAAATACTTTGGGGGGGTACTAACAGTGGAGTCGGAGGATGCAGTGCCTACTATTCCCATTAAACAGGCGCCGGCACTAGAACTAGTAGAGTTTTCCCATGCTAGAATAAGAAGGGCTATAGAAAAAATGAACAGAAGTAAGTCACCGGGACCGGATGGGATACACCCAAGAATCATAAAGGAAGGAGGGGAGATGTTAGTAGAGCCATTGAAAATGTTATTTGAGGTATCGTTTAATACAGGACAAATCCCGATGGACTGGAGAGAGGCGAACATAACAGCTATATTTAAGAAGGGAAAGAGAAATGACCCAGGGAATTATAGACCAGTCAGTTTGACAAGTGTTGTGTGTAAACTAATGGAAACGGTAATTAGAGAAGGAATAATGGATCATATGAAGTCAAACCAACTTTTCAGTGGGAGACAGTTCGGATTCTTGCCGGGGAGGTCGACGGTACTACAGCTAATTAAGGTGGTAGATGATTGGATGCAAATTCTAGAAGATGGTGATGTAATAGACGTGGTATATTGCGATTTTATGAAGGCCTTCGATAAGGTCCCACATAAAAGGTTAATAGAGAAAGTTAGAAGCTATAATATAGGGGAGAAATGTGTGAAATGGATAGAAGCCTTCCTGAAAGATCGGAGACAGAGGGTACTGGTGAATGGAATAGGCTCGGGGTGGAGGGAAATTACAAGTGGGGTACCTCAGGGATCTGTGTTGGGACCACTGCTGTTCGTTATATTTATCAACGACTTGCCTGAAGTTATAACTAATGGAAGTGAGGTATACCTGTATGCGGATGACACTAAACTGTATAGAAGAGTGAGGAGTAAGGAAGATATGGGTTTGCTTCAAGGAGATGTGGAGGACATGAAGGGATGGTCTGAGCATTGGTTAATGCCTTTTCATCCAAAAAAATGCAAGTACATGCGGATTGGGAACCAGCAAGTAGACAAGGTAGGATACAGTATGTATGAAGCGATGGAGGAAGTGAGTGCAGAAAAGGATATAGGAGTAGTGATAGACAATAAGTTAAATTTCTCAGAACATTTAGCGGAAAAGATAAACAAAGCCAATAGAATTGTAGGGCTGATAAGGAGGACATTTGTGTCACTTGACGAAGAAATCTTCAGGAATCTATATACAGCGCTGGTTAGGCCGCACCTGGAATATGCAAACCAGGTGTGGGCTCCATATATGGTAAAGGATATAGAAGCAGTGGAGAAAGTGCAGAGGAGAGCTAGCAAGCTGGTACCAACGTTGAAGAACGCAGGCTATGAGCAGAGGTTGAGGACACTGGGGCTTCCGACACTGGCATATAGGAGAAAGAGGGGATATGATAGAGACTTTTAAGATAGTGTCAGGAAAGTACGATGAGGATGTGTGTGAAGGTATCTTCTTGATGCGGGAGGGAACAAGAACGAGAGGACACTCTAAGAAAATTTACAAAGAAAGAAATAGGCTTGAGAAGGCAAAGAACTCATTTTGTGATAGAGTGGTAAATGAGTGGAACGCACTGCCCCAGTATGTAGTCGATTCCGAATCAATAAGGGAGTTTGAAAGTAATCTTGATAAAGCATGGGGAAGACAAGATTTGTAGTTTGATTATAAAACAAAAATACAGAATAGTAAAAATGTTGCGTCTGCTACCGCCGCCGCCAACATCGTGAACGACCGCAGCAGTGCAAGTACTGGTACTGAGCTGGATACACAGGCATAGTTTGCCTTTTTCCAGAGGATCTACTGTAAGAAACTGTAAGTAAGGTGTTTTGATGTGTGATAATACTAGGAAATGCATATTTACCCATTAAACAACAATCTAAAAACACGCCCCTCCAGTCGCGAAAAATAACTATTTGGCCATAACTGTTTGCCGTGGGGAAAAAAATATGTTGAAGGGGGGCCCCCCTCAACCCCCCAGGATTTATTAAAATCCTCATACAGTATATTTAAACATTAGGGGGCAAATACCAAATTTTCCCCAACGCGAGTCGCCGAGGCTACACTCGCGGCGGATGTAAACAAAGCCACCCGCTCTTGTGAGGTAGGCGATATAGAGGATATTTTGTTTTTTTTCAGGATCAGTAATAATTTTTTACGGGCATTTAGACACATATAGGAATGAAAACTGTACATGTTATAAGAAACCTATAGGCCACGATAAAATTGATATATGAATTTAATTACAAGATCTTTATATTGTCCAAAGACAATGTCGGAGACGGCAGGCGAGTCACGTGTTTGTTTACGTCCACCTCGCTAGGCGGCAGTCACGCACGTCAGAGAAGCCGTTCTTGTAAACAATTACCAAAACTAAAAAAGATAATTACTGTATAGGGAATAGGCTCGCAGCCTTATTTACTGTACATAATTAATTAGGGACAATGTACAGTAGGTCTATGGAATCCTTATACAGTACTGTACTCGTGTATAATCCACTGTGGGAGAATAATTTTGATCACATATATAAAACCCGATATTAATAGAAAAACCGCCCATTCGAATCAATCTCAGAGCTCTTTCGGACACCCTAACTGTTTACAAACGCGCCTTCTTTATGCGGTATAATCGATATTTACCCCCTGCTGGCAACATATATAGATGACAATTTCAATAATTCATGGAGGGGGGGGGCAAAGCCCACCTCAACCCATCGTGTATCCCACATTGGAATTATAACTAAAACCATGAAAATGTTACGCGCTGCGGATGGATCTGCGCGATCGATCGATAGCGCTGCACCCAAGATGGATCGACCGTGAGCGCACACATCGATATATTGTTGCGCTGAAGAACGATGTTTTTCCCAGCGCTCAGGATGGATTTAGTCATGTGTTTGAACAGACAAATCGACCGATTGATGCTTTTCCCTGCTCTCAGGATGGATTTAGGCTATATTCTAACAGAATAAGTGAAATATGGTATAATCATTGGTTAAGTTTTAAGAAAATAAGTAACAGGCCTAGTGGTAAAGTTATAAGTCGAAAAGTAATATGTATAGCCTATAGTATCATACATAGTACCAAGTCACCAAGTGAGATAGTTTAATAGGCCTATTATAATAGCTCATATACAAATTATGGAATTGGCTTCACATCATTTAGCCAAGGGAGGTCTTTCAAAACGAAGCAGTAAGCTTTGAAACGACTCAATCCCCGATAAATTCTCCAAATTTCCCTAGATTTTCCATTTCCGATTTTGGTCAGTATTTACGAGCCGCACCACAGCTAGGATCTCATTTCTAATGGTAGTTTTGGGTTCCTATTACCATATGCTTCATTGCTATATACTTTTTATCCACCGGATTTTTTTTTTTCTTTGCTTTATTTTTTTTTAGCATTAACCCTTCCTACCCGGGCTGCCTTAGGTAAGGACAGCTCGGCAGAAGGGCCGCTACCCGGTATGCCTTACCTAAAGCGTGCTTTAACCCTTCAACCCCGGGTGGTACACGTGTGTACCATTATGTTTTGACCCGAGGAACCCGGGTGGTACAACATTGTACCATTGCTTGCGTATGTGCTTTCGAATGGCGCGCGTAAACATTTCGTTCCGTGGTCGCTAGGTGACGCCACCAGACGCCACCAAAACAGTCTCTACCCTGCCGCCAACATGGATACTAGCCCAAAAAGTGATTCCCCTGTGTCCGATTCCATGCTCCCTTCGACGCCTGCCCAGGTTCGTCGCGCCCTAACGCAAAGGCACGTACAAGATGCGTTGACTCCCGGAGGTATTGAAATAGCTTTGAGGAGTTATGAACGTGGTGAAGGACAAAATAGTGTTGATGACTTGGGCAGTGATAGCTCAGAGTCTTATCAGTCTCACTATAGTGAAGATTTAGACGATCTAGACGAAATTCATCAAAGAGACGCGCAATTTGTTGGATTTGAGCATGACGATGAAAGTGATGATAGTACTGAACGTGATATAGTTGTGCAAGGTGATGAGAGTGTAGTGAGAGTGAGCGAATGGGACAGCACTAGGTCGACTGCCAAGTTTAGGTTGAGTGACACGACAGCCCTTCGCCAGCTAAATCCCCATTCAAGATAAGTTTTTATAAGAAGCAAGTTCTTGAAAAGGCGGCCGCGGCAGCCAGGAAAGAGGCCCTAAAACTTGGTGAGGGAGCAGTGCGTGAGGGTGCCAGTGAGGCTGAGCGTGAGGGTGAGGTTGACCCGCCATTGTCTTCCTTATCTACCCACGCCACCCAAGTTGCCCCAGGCGCCCGCCATTCTTCCCCACCACCACCAGCACTGCCTAGGGTTGAGGACCCCCCACTTTCGGCCTATTTACCCCCTATTTCCCCCGAGAGGAGACATACTACTACAGAAAAGGGAAAAGGGAGAAAATATGTGAAAAAAGGAGCTACAAGTAGGCGCTCTTTGTTCGAGGCTCCCGCGGCTTCCACCCCTGCCGGTCCCAGCCATACGCCCCCGCAACTTTCCCCAGGGTCCACTCCACCTCTCCAGCCTACAACAGAGGTTCCTGACGATGTATTTGACCTCGCATCCATACCTGCACCTACAGACACTGAACCAGTGCTGTCTACGACTCGTCGTAGGCCAAGGAGCCCCGAACCTCTGCATGAAGATGACAGAGCCTCACCTGCCACTCCTTCCCCACCTCGCCGACCTACACGCCGCCCACGCATCATTCGTTCCCCGCGAGATTATGAGGGGGGGTCTGAAGATGAAGGGCACCTCACAGATAACTCTGGCCATGATTACCTGGGTCCACCGTCAGGGCAAGATGACGGCTCTGACGACAACGACGATGACTTTATGGACATCGACGACCCTCAACCCAGACGCTTGGCCCAGGGCCGTCGTGCTCCTGGCCGCCCTGGCCGCCGGGCTGGGCCTGGGCGCCGTCGCGCTCCTGGCCGCCCTAGGGTGCGCGCCGCCAAAGTTCGTGGGCGTGCTGCCCCAGCTGCAGCTCCTCGTCAGCGTCGCCAGCAGGACCCATTTTATATTTTCAACTGGCAGGATGTGGCTGCTGATGAAGTGAATGACCCTGATGTAACCCCTTTTGATGAGGTACAGGAGGGTTCAGGAGTTACCCCAAGTTTTCCCGCAGGCCCCAATGCTCCACCACATGAGCTTTTTGAGGCATTTTTTGATAAGGAGGTTACTGAGTTTGTCATAGAGGAGACAAACAAGCACCACCAAATCCAGGTGAACTTTTTTGGCAAGGTGACCAAGGGCCACATGAAGCGGTGGACCCCAGTGACTCATCCCGAGTTCATGGTGTTCCTGGCAATCACCATGCTAATGCCTCATGTAAAGAAGCACAGGTTGGCTGACTATTGGATCACCAAAGATCTGATATCCACCCCTGCCTTCGGGAAATACATCTCTTGGGACCGGTACCTCGACATCCTCAGAGCGCTCCATCTTGTCACCAACACCGACATGCATCTCTCTGACAAGCTGTGGAAGATTAGGACGTTGTACGAGATGATGCGAGAACGTTTCACGTCATACTTCACGCCCTTCTGCAACGTCTGTATTGACGAGTCTCTTGTGCTGTTCCGGGGAAAGCTGAGCTTCAGGCAGTACATCCCCTCAAAGAGACATCGCTTTGGTATAAAGTTCTTTGTGCTGTGCGATTGCCAAACTGGCTATGTCCTGGACTTCCTGGTCTACAGCGGGAAGGAAGGGGACGTGGAAATAGACCCCCTCATTGGCTTTGGCGGAGCAGTGGTTCAAGCCATGATGAACCGGTACTTCGAGAAGAATCACGTCCTCTACACGGACAACTACTACACGTCCCCCACTCTCTCAAAGTACCTCCATCAGCGCAAGACGGGGACTGTAGGCACAGTTAGAGCGAAAAGGAAGGGCATGCCAACTTTCCCTCCTAAAACAAAGAAAGGCGATGTCTTCAAGAAGAAGTCGGGACCCATTCTGGCTATCCACTGGCACGACCAGCGGAAGGTCAACCTCCTGAGCACCGTCCACAAGGGGGAAATGGTTGAGACTGGCAAGGTGGATCGCCGCACCCAAGTCAGGGTGACCAAGCCCGATGCTGTAATGGACTACAACATAAATATGAGGCTGGTGGACAAGTCCGACGTGCAGATAGGCTTCATCGACTGTCTGCGTACCTCGTGCAGATGGTACAAAAAGTTCTTTCTGCACATGGTGGACATGTCAATGCTGAATGCCTACAATATCTACAGGCTTCGGAATCCGCGCACACCCAGGAAGTTCAGTAGCCTGCGGAGGTTCCAAAAACAGGTGTTGGTGGAGCTCCTGGACAGGTATGCTACGCCACAGAGGGCAGTGGCACAACCTGAGCGCCCCGTTCAGGACCGCATGCAGTGTGCACAGTATCTAAATGTGCACAAGCTCGGTTACCTGCCTCTGGAACGAGATGGAGTCACCATTAGCAGAAGGCGGTGCCATGTCTGCTGGAACAGCCAGGTGAGGCCGAGGAAGCAGAAAAAGACCACCATGCAGTGTGTGGAGTGCCAGGTGTCACTATGTGCTATACCGTGCTTTGCTGAGTACCACACCAAGCAGGAGTACTAACTAATAATCATAGTGAAAGTACCAAAGACTGACAATATGTATGTATATAGGCAACAAGTGGAAATAAAACAATGTATTGTGATAAAAAAAGTCATGTATTATGAAAACATATATAAATAAGTGAAAAAAAGACACAATAAATTGTATATAAAACGTTTACAAAGCATATAACTAAGTGAAAGTGACACATGACATAATATTAGATGGCCAAAGTATAATAAACACCTGTAATAACGAATAATCAGTGCCTAATATAACAATAACCAGGGCGGGTGCCCAACCCCGAAAGGGGTTGAAATAGGGGAGCTATCCCCCCGCCAGAGGCGGCTTTCTAGGGCCTTTCCTAGCTGATGCTGAGAGGATTGGGTTCTAGTCATATGGTGATGGGCTGGTCTATCAGAGTGAGAACTGAGCGATCTCTGCCATACCCATAGCTTACTCCGACTGTTCCTTTTACTTATGTATTTCCTAGATCTCAAGTGACGGCGTCTTTTCCGTGGATTGACCTCCCAATCTACCAAGATTGGAAGCCAAAGCGTCACATTTTTCCTTTGCCCCTCAACTTTCTCTTCATAATTGCTGAGGGACACAGGGCCCTGGGTGGGGCTTTGGTTTCCCGGGCGTTTCCGCACCCTCCTCAGCTCCCCGCCATGGAGTGGCTTCGGTCACCCAGGCTTTATTGTGGTAGGCAGGGAGGGTTCTGTGGGGGGCGCTCGGTTATGGCCTTGGCCTTGCTCGGGGCCTTGGGGCTGTTCGGCCAGGCAGCTTGGGGAACAACAACAACAACAATAACCTACCTCAATTACTAATAAAATGTACCGTATCAAATGAAAATGAGCATTATCAGTGACAGTGACACTCTCTCAAGCATATTTACCAAAGTGAAAGTGACACACGAAGTAATATTAGATGGCCAAAGTATAATAAACACCTGTGATAACAAATAATCACTGCCTAATATAACAATAACCTACCTCAATTACTAATAAAATGTACCGTATCAAGTGAAAATGAGCATTATCAGTGAGTGACTCTCTCAAGCATATTTACCAAAGTGAAAGTGACACACGAAGTAATATTAGATGGCCAAAGTATAATAAACACCTGTGATAACGAATAATCACTGCCTAATATAACAATAACCTACCTCAATTACTAATAAAATGTACCGTATCAAGTGAAAATGAGCATTATCAGTGACAGTGACACTCTCTCAAGCATACTTATTTACCAAAGTGAAAGTGACACACAAACTAATATTAGATGGCCAAAGTATAATAAACACCTGTGATAACGAATAATCAGTGCGTAATATAACAATAACCAGCCTCAATTACTCATAAAAACTACGGTATCGAGTGAAAATGTGAAATATTAGTGACAATGATAGCCTAATACACATATTTTATATAATTGGACTCCAAATAACTATAATAACATCACTATCAATAAATAAAATCGCCTCCGGGAGGTAAAAACTCTGGCGTGACGAGTGGCTAAGTGCGCAGTAGGTTAGCCAAGCCGGGGCCTGGGCCAAGGCGACGCATCCGAACGCGGGAAGATTTTCCCGCATAAAAATCACTCCACTTCCCGCGCTCGCCATTATGCAATCACTTGGGCTAGAGACCTCTACTCAACGGCATTCTACACATGAAGGTTTGTGCAACATTTTTTTTTTTTTTTTTATAACTTTGTGTCATGTATTTCAGGAGTAACAGGTGAATCAACATGGACCAAAATTCCTCAAAACCCCCGGTCACAGAGTACAGTCACGATCTACCCTAGCCGGGGTTGGAGGGTTAAATTTCGCGCGGGCAAATTTTACTTTGCGTGGGCGATCGTAGCGCCACCAAGCCTCAACTACCACTCTTATCAGTTCCTACGTTGCCGCCATTGCGAGCTACAGCAAAAAAATGAATTCCGACGCGTCCGATACTGTGCAATCTCCCGCGCGTCCCAGTGCTAACCCGCTTGCAACATCTACGCCTCTGCCAACCGAGAAGAAAAAGAAACTAAGGAAAGTGAAAAGTTTGCTAAGTGAGAGTGCAATACACCGTGAACTTTTCAACCCGGATTTGAGCAGTGGTGAAAGCTCTGTGGACAAAAACCTCTATATTCAGAGTAGAAGTGGAAGCGAAGTTGACGATTTTGTGGGATTTGGTGATGATGACAATGTGGATTTATTTGAGGGGGGTGATAGTAGTGATGATCCTGATGTGGAAGTGATGGAGGAAGGTGCTATTGAAGTACCAAGTGTGCTAGAGCCAACCCCTTCGCCTAGTTTCGTAGGTCAGGGTAGGCCTAGGCCTAGCCCTACGCCAGGACCTTCCCCTTTGCCTGCCCGTACGCCCTTGAAAGTGGGTAAATACTTCTATAAACAGTCTTTAGTGAAAAGTGCAGCCAAGAAAGCACGCAGGGAAGCAGAACAAGTGAGGGAAGTGATAGTGACGCCGACCCAGGCCTAGCAACCACCCGCATTCCTTTGTCCCGACACCTTGACCCGGGACGCCTGGAGGGCCACCCACAGCCCTCGGCTTCATCTGTCCCACAGGATGACCAAAGGGCCTCTACAAGTGCGTCATTGGCCTCCCACAGTGTGCCACCACAGGCCCCGCATCGTAGGTCATTATTTCCGGCGGAAAAGTCCACGGCTAGCCGCAAAAGGAGCCCGGCTCCCATTGCTCAACCTCCCGCAGCCCCACACCTCCGACACCCGGTCTATTCTTCACCAGAGTTGTCTCCTGAAGAGGATGCTGACGACCCCAACATTGCCCCAGATGACCTGACGTCGCCTGAGGAAGAGGAAAACGAAGAGGAAGAGGAAGTCCCGACAAGAAGAGTCAAAGGGCGAGGTCGTGGACGTGGTCAGCCTGCCGACGCCGCTGCCCCTGGGCCTGGGCCTGGGCGTGGGCGTGCAGGGCGTCCGCGTGGCCCAGGGCGTGTGCCTGCTGCAGCTGCACGGCGGATTTTGTGCCAGATTGTCCTGCCTTTGACGAGGTACAACAGGGTTCCGGGGTGTCACCAGCATATCCCTGTGGCCCAAATGCCACCCCCAGTGAACTTTTCTGTGGCTTCTACGACAATGAAGTCATGGAATACCTTGTCAAAGAGACAAATAACCACCAGGCTATCTGTTCAAACTTTCTTGGGAGGAAGACCAGTGCCAAGATGGTGGCATGGAGAGCTCTCACTGTGGCAGAATTATATGTGTTCTTGGCACTCACAATGCTGATGACACACATAAAGAAGCACGTTCTGGCCGACTACTGGATAACTGGCGACCTCACAACGACTCCAGCATTTGGCAAATTCATGTCAAGGGATAGGTACTTCGACATCCTCTCATATTTCCACCTGACAAATAACATGCATGTCCACGAGCCCGACACACTCTGGAAGATCAGGCAACTGTATGACATGATACGTCATCGGTTTTCCACCTACCTGATTCCTTTTCAGAAGCTGTGCATCGACGAGTCTCTGGTCCTGTTCCGTGGTAGGCTGCACTTCCGACAGTATATCCCGTCCAAGAGACACCGCTTCGGCATCAAGCTCTTCGTCCTCTGCGACTGCAAGACGGGATATGTGCTCGACTTTATAGTCTACAGCGGCAAGGATGGTGAGGTGCAGATTGACCCCCTCATTGGTTTTGGCGGCGCTGTGGTAAAGAGGATGATGGAGAGGTACTTCCATGACAACCACATCCTCTATACTGACAATTATTACACGTCGCCTATCCTCGCCAAGTACCTCCATGACCGCAACTGTCGGCACAGTGAAGGGGAAGAGGAAGGGCATGCCAGCCTACCCAACCAAGACTAAGAAGACGGACATCTTCCATAAGAAGAGTGGCCCCATCCTCTCCATCCACTGGCATGACCAGCGCAAGGTCAACCTCCTCACCACATGCCACAAAGCAGAGATGGTCCCCACAGGGAAGGTGGACCGAAAAACGAAGAACCCTATCACGAAACCAGCTGCTGTTCTGGACTATAACCTCAGCATGCGCCTCGTCGACAAGTCCGACATGCAGATGGGCTTCATAGACTGCCTACGAACATCTTGCAGGTGGTACAAGAAGTTTGTCCTGCATACAGTAGATATGTCTGTCCTCAACGCGTACAACATCTACCGTTTGAGGAGTCCAGTCATGAAGTACAAGAGCCTGCGGACCTTCCAAAAGCAGCTGATACATGAGCTCCTGGTAAAACATGCGGGTACACCAGGGAGGCCACTACAAGAACCAGGCATGATGGACAGAACAGGGTGTGCCGAGTTCTTCAGAAAGCACCAGCTCGTCGCCCTTCCTTTCCAGGGTCCTAACAGCAGAATAAGAATGCAGAAGAGGTGCTATGTGTGCACCCGCACAACTCGACGACCAAGCAAACCCACAAAAACCATTTGGCAATGCCTCGAGTGTCAGGTGGGACTGTGTGCTGGCACCTGCTTCAATGATTTCCACACTATGACAAACTATTGAAGTGTAAGTGACAGTGATAGTGACACTCAATAATAATAATAATAATAATAATATAACTAAGTATAAGTGAAAGAGACACACATAAGTAATAATAAGTGCCTTCAGAACAATATGAACAAGTGAAAGTGACACTAAATTATATATTCCTAACAATAAATAAGTGAAAATGACACTATCAATTACCATAGTCCAGTGAAATTGACACTATACTAATAATAAAACTAAGTATAAGTGAAAGAGACACACATAAGTAATAATAAGTGCCTTCAGAACAATATGAACAAGTGAAAGTGACACTACAATATATATTTCTAACAATAAATAAGTGAAAATTACACTATCAATTACCATAGTCCAGTATAAATAATCATAACTACTATAATAATGACTATAAAACTAAGTCCCGGACTTCCCAAACTTGACTACTTCCTTTTAACGTGACGATAGTGCGTTGTTATACAGTATGTGCGATTAGTTTGCTTGGGAAACAGATTAACTTGCTCATGTAGTAATGTACACCCTATGTGGTGGATTGTGTTCTTTTATTTAATAATTTTCATTTTAGTAAGCGATGTTTCCACATAGCGATTTTGATAATTTAATTTGACTTTATATTGTCCTTGTCCCAATTTTGGTTTGTTTAGTTTGCAAGTTTTACATTTTAATCTAAGTGAAAGAGACACACATAAGTAATAATAAGTGCCTTCAGAACAATATGAACAAGTGAAAGTGACACTAAAATATATACTACTAACAATAAATAAGTGAAAATGACACTATCAATTACCATAGTCCAGTATAAATAATCATAACTACTATAATAATAACAATAAAACTAAGTATAAGTGACAGAGACACAAATTACTTCAGAAAAATAACTTTATTGAGTGAAAATAACATAATAACAATAATATATGGCATAATAAACAATAAAACACTAAAAAATCGCTTCCCCCCATAATTCAAGGTAGAGCGACGAGTCAAAACGTTCGTCGTAGCCTGGGCCGCGGTTGAGCGTTCGGACGCGGCGAGGTAAATACGCGGCAAAAGTTACCTCCACTTCCATCACCATCACTCCGGAACCAGTTGAGCTAGAAAGCTCTACTCAACGCCATTCTACGCGGCAAGGTAAGGCGCACATTTTGACATATGTTTGATTAATGTAGGTAGTATATTAACCCTCCAGCCCCGGTTATGTATGTATGCTGCCAGTAAGAGCAAGAATAGAATTTAACCCCTCCAACCCGGATGGGCTCTTGAACGCCCATAACAAACTCGGCCCGCGCAACCCGGATGGCCTCTTGAACGCCCCTTGCTTGCATGCTTGCTTTTCGAAAGCCGCGCGTAAATTTTGGTATCATGGGACGGTAGGTGGCGCCACCCGGCGTAAACGACGCCACAACAACAGTATCTACCCCGACGCCATCATGGACAGTACGCCAAATAGTGATTCCGCTGTGTCCGACATCGTGCTTCCTACGACGCCCTTGCTAGTTCGTCGCGCCTTACCCCGACGCCATCGCCTAAATGTGTTATCTCCCGGAGGTATTGAGACGACTTTGAGACTTTATGAGCGAGCTGATGCCAAGCATATTGTTGATGATGAAGTCAGTGACGACTCGAGTAATTATAAGTCGAGTGATTATGGCCATCAGAGTGAGAAAGAAGAGCAATTCCTGGGATTTGCGAGAGAAATTGACAGTGATGAGAGTGATGTAGGTGATGTACCATTTATTGGGGAAGCTGGTTTACCTAAAGACAGTGAACTTGGGAGAGTAAGTGAGTGGGAGAGTTCAAGGTCACTCACCAAATTTCGCATAAGTGACACGACTCCAAGCCCTTCCCCAGGTAAATCGCCTTTCAAGCTACATTTGTATAAGCAAAAAATACTTGAGAAGGCGGCCGCGGCAGCTAGGGAACAAGCAAAAATACTTGGTGAGGATGAGGCTGTGAGTGAGGGTCAGCGTGGTGACCCTTCTCGACCGCCATTGTCTCCCTTATCTACCCACGCCACCCAAGATGACCCGGATGCCCCGCATTCTTCCCCACCACCCCCACCATTGCCAAGGGTTGAGGACCCCCCACTTTCGGCCTATTTGCCTCCTAGGTCCCCCGACAGGAGACATACTGTTGCCGAAAAGGGGAAAGGTAGAAAATATACGAAGAAAATTAAGAAAAGTAAGAGAGTTTTGTTCGAGGCTCCCGCGGCGGCGTCCACCCCGGCCGGCCCCAGCCATACGTCCCCGCAACTGTCCCCGCAACTTTCCCCACGGTCCTCCCCACCTCTCCCGCCTTCAACATGTCTTCCTGCAGAAGTCTTTGAGCTCGCATCACCAATACCTGGGCCTAGTGAAAGTGAATCATTGCTTTCTGTCACTCGTCGCAGGCCAAGGAGCCCGGGACCTCGGGGGGACACAGCCTCACCTGCCACTCCTTCCCCACCTCGCCCACCCGCACGCCGCCCACGCATCACTGGTTCCCCGCCAGATTATGTGGGGGACACTGATGATGAAGGGCACCTCTCTGAAGACTCTGGCCATGATTACATAGGTCCAGCGTCAGGGCAAGATGACCACTCTGACGATGAATATATGGACATCGACGACCCTCGACCCACCCGCTTGGCCCGGCGTCGTGCTGCCCGTCGTGCTGCCCGCCGCCCTGGCCGACGCCCTCGCCGCCCTAGGGCGCGCGCCTCCCGAGTTGGCCGTGGGCGTGCTGGGCCACCAGCTGGAGCTCCTCGTCAGCGTAGACAAGACCCATTCTACGTTTTTCAGTGGCAAGACGTAGTTGATGGGGATGGATACAACCCTGATGTGCCAGCTTTTGATGAGGTACTGGAGGGTTCAGGCATTACCCCCAATTTTCCTGCAGGCCCCAATGCTCCACCACATGAACTATTTGAGGCATTCTTTGATGAGGAGGTGGTAGGCTATGTTGTCAAAGAGACAAATAAGCAGCACCAATACCAGGTCCACTTTTTGGGCAAGGTGACCAAGGGCCACATGAGGAAGTGGACCCCAGTGACTCATAAAGAATTCATGGTGTTCCTGGCACTCACCATGCTAATGCCTCATGTCAAGAAGCATAGGTTGCCTGACTATTGGATCACCAATGATCTGATTGCCACCCCTGCCTTCGGGAAATATATGGCTCGCGACCGGTACCTTGATATCCTCGCAGCGCTCCATCTTGTCACCAACCTTGACGTCCACCTCCCAGACAAGCTGTGGAAGATTAGGACGTTGTATGAGATGATGCGAGAACGCTTCACCTCCTACTTCAAGCCCTTCCGCAAGGTCGTCATTGACGAGTCTCTTGTGCTGTTCCGGGGAAAACTCAGCTTCCGGCAGTACATCCCCTCAAAAAGACATCGCTTTGGCATAAAATTCTTTGTGCTGTGCGACTGCCAAACTGGCTATGTCCTGGACTTCCTGGTCTACAGTGGGAAGGAAGGGGACTTGCTTGTGGACCCCCTCATTGGCTTTGGCGGAGCAGTGGTGCAAGCCATGATGGACCGCTACTTCCATAAGAATCACGTCCTCTACACGGACAATTATTACACGTCCCCCACTCTCTCACAGTACCTGCATGAGCGCAAGACGGGGACTGTAGGCACAGTACGAGGGAAAAGGAAGGGCATGCCACCTTTCCCTCCAAAGACCAAAAAAGGTGATGTCTTCAAGAAGAAGTCGGGGCCCATTCTGGCTATCCACTGGCACGACCAGCGGAAGGTCAACCTCCTGAGCACCATCCACAAGGGGGAAATGGTGGAGACTGGCAAGGTGGATCGCCGCACCCAGGCCAGGGTGACCAAGCCCGATGCTGTCCTGGACTACAACATCAACATGAGGCTGGTGGACAAGTCCGACATGCAGATAGGCTTCATTGACTGCCTGCGTACCTCGTGCAGATGGTACAAAAAGTTCTTTCTGCATATGGTGGACATGTCAGTTCTGAATGCCTACAATATATACAGGCTTCGGAATGAGAACCCACCCCTGAAGTTCAATAGCCTGCGGAGGTTCCAAAAGCAGGTGTTGACGGAGCTCCTGGAGAAGTATGCTACGCCACAGAGGGCAGTGGCACATCCTGGGCCCGCCGTTCTCGACCGCTTGCAGTCTGGTCAATACTTGCTTAGGCACAGGCTTGGTTTCCTGCCTCAGAATGAATCAGGAAGAACACAGCAGAAGCGGTGCCATGTCTGCTACAACAGCAGGGTGAGGCCGAACCCAGGTAAAAAGTCAACCATGGAGTGTGTGACGTGCAAGGTGGCACTCTGTGCTGTAGAGTGCTTCTTTGATTACCACTCCAAGCTGGAGTTCTAATAATCATACTGAAATTGCCAAATAAAATTACAATATGCACACTATAATTATATATAGGCAAAAAGTGGAAGAAAACCAATTTATTGTAATACAAAAGTCAAGTATTATGAGAAAATTGATACAAATACAATTCCACCATAATAATATGTGAAAGTGACACATATGTATATACCAAGTGACATTCATATGATTAGAACCTATAGAAATATATAAATCAGTGAAAAAAGACAATAAATTGTATATAAAACGTTTACAAATCATATAACTAAGTGAAAGTGACACAAGACCTAATATTTGATGGCCAAAGTATAATAAATACCTGTGATAACGAATAATCAGTGCCTAATACAACAATAACCTACCTCAATTACTAATAAAATGTACGGTATCGAGTGAAAATGAGCATTATCAGTGACAGTGACACTCTCTAAAGCATATTTGTCAAAGTGAAAGTGACACAAGACCTAATATTTGATGGCCAAAGTATAATAAACACCTGTGATAACGAATAATCAGTGCCTAATACAACAATAACCTACCTCAATTACTAATAAAATGTACGGTATCGAGTGAAAATGAGCATTATCAGTGACAGTGACACTCTCTAAAGCATATTTGTCAAAGTGAAAGTGACACAAGACCTAATATTTGATGGCCAAAGTATAATAAACACCTGTGATAACGAATAATCAGTGCCTAATACAACAATAACCTACCTCAATTACTAATAAAATGTACGGTATCGAGTGAAAATTAGCAATATCAGTGACAGTGATACCCTAATAAACATATTTTATATAATTGGCCTCAAAATAACTAGAAAATATCAAATAAACATCACATTCTCAATATCAAACACTAAAATCGTCTAAGGGAGATAAATACTTTGGCGCGGCGAGCGGCTAGGTGCGTCGTAGCCATGGCCGGGCCGACGCTTTCGTACGCGGGAAGAATTTACCGCATAAAAAAGCACTCGTCTTCCCACGCTCACCATTATGCAACCAGAGGGGCTAGAGACCTCTACTCAACGCCATTCGACAGAGGAAGGTTTGTGGAACATTATTCTTTTTTATTCACAACATTACATGCCATATTCATTCAATTACAGAGTAGTTAACATAGGCCAAAAATCGTCAAAACCCCCGGTACAGCAGCACAGTCGCGAGCTATAGCCCCCGGGGCTGGAGGGTTAAGTTGTGTTTGGTGACTTTTAAGGTTCTCAAATTTGGTGAGCCTAGGTACCTTGCGGAGCTGCTCAGGCGCCCACCGGCACACCATGGTGTAGTTGTGCGTCATGACAATGACCCTTTTCGTCTTGATGAACCAAGGGCTTTCCAGCAGTCTTCTTTCTTTGAGAGGTCATTCTCCTACATGGCTCCGAGGTTGTATAACAGGTTGCCGCTGTCCATGAGACAACTGAGTTCTGTTGAATGCTTCAAGAGACAACTTAAGACTTTTCTCTTTGAGAGAAGCTATGATCTTGAGAGAGGTGTCATGACAGATGGCTATAGAGTTTAGGCTATTTTGCCACTGCTAGTGATTGTTAAATGTGTGTTGTATATAAGCCTTCTTTTGATGCATTGATTTTTGTTCTTTTTTCTTTCTCTTTTCGAGCGCTAGTGAATTCTTCGGAAAAATTGGCGCTTATGAGAAATAAGTAACATGCTTATTATTATTATTATTATATATATTCCTCGAAACCCGGGTGTTTTGGCCGAAAAACGTCTAGGCTAGGCTACCGTATATTCGTTAATCAGACTGCTTCCCGCATTCCCGCGCATCCCCAAGCGTAGCTGTGTTATTTACCTGTAGAATGGCATTAAGTAGAGCTCTCTAAGTCAACTGGTTGAGCTGTGATGATGATTTCATTGGAGATAACTTTATGGCCAAAACAGCCACTTTACACCACTTTTCGATACTTAACAACAACATACAGGCACACACGAACAAGCGACGCTCTCCTTCTTGTGGCCGGAGATGCGGAGTGTCGGTCCAGCCGGCTGTTGTTTACATGCGTCGGACCGACGCCTCGCACACCAAGCTCACAGGCTGTGACGTCATGGGTGTTTAAGAGGCCTTCCGGGTACCTGTTATATGCTTTTTTATGGGCGTTCAAGAGCCCTTCCGGGAACGGAGGGTTAAGCGAGATTAGCCTTAGTTTACTGTTGTTGTGTTTTCAGCCAAATCGCCCGGATACAGCCTCCGTCCTTAAGAAAGGCTGCCCGGGTAGGAAGGGTTAACCTAACCTAATAACCCCCAAATACATTTATGTTAGCTTAGGTTAGGTTTTTTTGGTGCTAAAAAAAAATAAACAGAAAATATAGCCGAGAAGAAAAATATATTTTCCGGAGGATAAAAAGTATATAGCAATGAAGCATAAACTGATAGGAACCCAAAACTGCCATTAGAAATGAGATCCCAGCTGTGGTGCGGCTCGTAAATATTGACCCCGATTTTGTTTGGTCAATAACAAATACGGTACAATATACATAATGCAATGAAGAACAAAGAACAGTCTTTTAATAGATTCATTATACCCTGCTATGCTTTATAGCCTAGCTACATAATAGTTTCATACAAGTCATAGCCTAGTATCAACTGACAGTTCAATGTACATTATGGTTTCACACATAGTTAACCCGGGAGCTGCGGGGAGACTCTTAAGAGTTCCCCCGGCGGACTGCGGGAAGACTCTTGAGAGTAAGTAAAATAAAAAATCAACTTTTGACATCGAAAAAAAAAAAAAATATATATTTTTATTTTTTTATTTTTTTTTGGCCCCTGGGCCATGCAAAATCTCAGTCCTCTACCTCCCCTCCTTCCCCACTTTCCTCCTCTCCTTCAGTTATCACCTATTTTCCCTGTTATTCCCTTATTCTGAGGTATATTTTCGTGCTAACATTAGCGAGTTGCAAGCAGGGTGTTGTCATCACTGATGGCAAGCGAGTGCAAGAGAGAGAGAGAGAGTATCGATCGACTGTGTCTCAGTGGCCTTGGGGGAAATTGGCGGGAAAGCAGTTTGCCTCACCCATACATTATACAACTCGAGGGCTATATCTCCGATTTTGACCATCCAAACGCTGTTTTCACTCGTTTTATTGTTGTTTCAGGTTAATACCTTTATAATCAACCCATAATAGGCGCATATGGATAATTATTAATGCTATTAATGGTACAATGAATATTTTAGTGACGGAAACACCTCAAATACGTCAGCACAGGGGGACGTTTTCAATTACCCCCATGCGCACTTGTTAGGTTAATAGTTAATTATTCACGCATTGTTTGCCAATGATTGTTTTTTAACATGTGATGATGTGAACCAATTAACCTCTTCTGTACCGGCGACGTCTTTTTAACTATATTCTGGCTACTATTAGACATTTTTGTGCAGTTTAAAAGTGTATCCTGCAATTAACAGGCTCGAAGTATTTATCTTAACCTTTTTTACTAGGCTATCACAGATCCTTCTTTAACCCTCCAGCCCCGGCTATATATATATTCCCCGAAACCCGGGTGTTTTGGCCGAAAAACGTCTAGGCTAGGCTGCCGTATATTTATTAATCTGACTGCTTCCCGCATTCCCACGCATCCCCAAGCGTAGCTGTGTTATTTACCTGTAGAATGGCGTTAAGTAGAGCTCTCGAAGTCAACTGGTTGATTTGTGATGATGATTTCATTGGAGATAACTTTATGGCAAAAACAGCCACTTTACACTACTTTTCGATACTTAACAACATACAGGCACACACGAACAAGCGACGCTCTCCTTCTTGTGGCCGGAGATGCGGGGCGTCGGTCCAGCCGGCTGTTGTTTACATGCGTCGGACCGACGCCTCGCACAAGAAGCTCACAGGCTTTCAACCACTGGGCGTTCAAGAGCCCTTCCGGGTACCTGTTATATGCTTTTTTATGGGCGTTCAAGAGCCCTTCCGTGGTGAGAGGGTTAAAACTGCACAATATCGTCTAGCCTAAATAGCCTATAGGCCTAGCTACAATAAAATCTAAAATACATTGCCGGTACAAAAGGGGCCAAAATATCTATTAAAAGACTGTTCGTCGTTTTTATTTCTTTTCGACTTAGGCTATTAACCCGGCAAGCGCGATAGGCCTCACGGAAGGCTTCCTATAGGGAACGCGATAGGCCTCACGGAAGCAAGACCATAAAAAAAACCTTCCAAAAAAAAAAAAAAAGGGCCTATCAAAACAAAGGAATTTGTCTCTAGGTGAGATAATTCCCCTCCAGTACTCATCCATGTAAATCTCACCCACCCTCCCCTCCTTCCCCACCTTATTCCCCCCTCCCTCCCCTCCTCAATTATCACCTATTTTTCCTCTAATTATCATCATTTATCGGTTATTTTTCTCTCCCGCGATAATGTAGCACAAGTGGGTTGCAGAAAAGATCGTTATGTAACACCCAGACACCGGCCCACACCGTCCCGCTCGTCTCAGTTACCTCACAGACAGCGAGAGAGGAGGGTTGCCTGTGGCTCTCTCTCGCCTGAGATTATGACCGGGTGGCCAATATCTTCGTTTTTCACCACCCAAATGCTTTTCCCACTTATTTTAGCACTCTTGAAGGTTCATATATACATCATATATGTAAAATAAAAGCATACCGAAAACAAATAATGCTCTATATTGTAAATATAACGAATTCTGTCAGAATCCAAGGCTAGAAATGCACAAATAACTACCCTAGCCCCTAGGTCTATTTCGCGCTTGTCAGGTTAAGTTACCACCACTCACCAGGCCTGATACTTATACAGGTATTTCACTTATTCCGTTCAAAAAGACTAAATCCATCCTGAGCACAGGGAAAAGCATCGATCGTCAGTGCAACAATAGGTCGATTTGTCCGTTCAAATACATGACTAAATCCATCCTGAGCGCTGGGGAAAGCATCGTTCGTCAGCACAACAATCTATCGATTTGTGCGCTCACGGTCGATCTATCTCGGGTGCAGCGTTATCGATCGATCGTGCAGATCCATCCGCAGCGCGTATCAAAAACATGTTTCTCAAAATCTGGAGGAAAAAAATTAAAAATAAGGGTGCGAGCCTAGGCCTATTCCTTATAATTAGGCCTAGGCATAGCCTAGCCTAGAATTTTTTTTTTTTTTTTTTTTACAAGGTTGGTGAATAGGCCTAGGCTATTTACTGCAGTTAGCCCCAATTGGACAACACATGGAGACCAGAGGACACAGTTTGAAGCTGACAAAGCCACATACCAGGGCCTCCCTCCAAGCCGCAAGCGGAACAACTTCTTCAAAGTTCAACTCGAGGATTATAAATAAATGGAACAGCCTCAACGAAAGTGTAATAAGCAGCCTAGTACGAGCATTAGGCTATTAGCCTAGGCCTAGGCCTATGCTTAAAAATAGATACGACCAGTTTGAGACAGAATGAAAACTGAGAAGAGGTAGGCTAGCCCTTGAGCTCGGACTCTCTTGCTTCTTTACTTTCACTAAGGTAAGCAATGTAGAAATACCAAGCCATCGCTTACACTTTGGCCTATCGACAGTCACATAGGGGATGATAGGGCCTACTTAGGCTAATAGGCTAGCCTAGCTGATCCTGAATTATGTACCCACTCCAAAGTAATGTGACAACTCATAGCCTACTGGGTAGCTTAGTCATCATTACAGCCTAGGCCTAGGCTGGGCCTTGCGTGAATAGGTTATAGGCTAGGCCTAGGTTATAATATGCGTTATCACTAATAGGAAACAAATATAACTATTGGATATAGTCTATACACATATCTCGAGTGTGTAAGTAGAATAAAAGGCAAGTTCGAAAGTTCCAAAACTTAAAACGATAGGGTAGGTCATGTTAAGCTACAAAACACAATTTTGCTCTTAGGATAATATTAAGATTAATTAACGTGTGAACATAGCCCCCAAATCCGAATACTCTGTGAATATATCTAAACCTTACATACTTAAGTTAGGCGACCATAAAGAGCAAATAATCAGCAAATTCTCACCATCTTAGCTCTGCGGGGACTGTGATCCAAACCGCTCTGTCACCAGCTACAGTGTTGCCATATGACTCCCTAACCAAAGCGCGAGGAATACCTACCACTGGGCGCGACGCAGACAAAAAATATAGCCCAAGTTTTGCTTCGCCTTCTACGTGTGCAGATAATGGATACACTTTGTTACACTTTGTTGTAATCCGTCCGTTAGTGACACAGTTGAGCTGGGGCTCCACTGCAACCAGGCAGCTCCCTTTCTTCCACTCTCCATTCCAGAAGTCGGTTGGAGTTGGCGCTGGGGTATCCTGGTGTTGGTGGCCGGTCCGGTATTTTGGCCAGCCACATGTCCAAGTGTTCCTTGAAGGTGTTTGGAGACACCCCGGTCATGTTCCTGAGAGGGGCTGGTATAGGCCTACAGTTGAACAGTCTGGTTCCATTGTATGCAAAGCTGTGATGGCTCAGGGATTTGATTTTTTGCGTTGATCCCGGCGTAGTCCCCACATAGCTCAGCCTCCCTCGCCTTTGGTGTTGAGTCTCTTGGATGTTTGGATTTGGTACCTTTTTTTCCAAAATCTTCCAGACGTAGATGATGATGTATCTCTCCCTACGTCTTTGAAGTGAGTACAGCTGCAGCTCCTTGAGTCTCTCCCAGTAGTTAAAGTGTTGAAACCCATGGATTTTACTGGTGAATGTCCTCTGGGTGGCTTCAATTTCTGTTATTTCTCCTACTTTTTGGGGAGACCAGAGCTGAGAGCAGTACTCCAGTTGTGGTAGGACCAGTGACTTCCACAGTGTTAACATACACCTCTCATTTCTTGTGTGGAAAGTTCTCAGGATCCAGCCTGCTATTTGTTTTGCTGTTGTTGTGGCTTTGGTAATATGCTGGGAGAAAGTGGCATCACTGCTCATATTTACTCCCAAGTCCTTCACTGTGTCCTTGGCGGTAATTTCTTGCTGTCCACTTTTGTAGTTGGTGGCGTTTTGTAGTGCTCTCTTGTTCCCGTACCTTAGAAGCTCGAACTTGTCTCCGTTTAGGGCCATGTTGTTTTCTTCTGACCACTTCATGATTTTGTCCAAGTCTTGTTGTAGTAGCTGTGCATCATGTTGTGAGGTGATTTTCTTCATGAGTCTGGTGTTGTCTGCAAACGATGAGGCTGTTGAGTGTTCCAGGTCCCTGTCGATGTCTCCTATCATGATGAGGAATAGAAGAGGTCCCAGTACTGATCCTTGTGGTACACCGCTGATGACCCCACCTGCTTCTGATAGGCTTCCTTGAACCGTGACTCTTTGTTTTCTGTTGGTGATGAAACTGTGGAGTTATCTTCCAAGGTCTTCCCCTATTCCCAGTGACTTGAGTTTATGTAGAAGGATCCCATGGTCCACCTTGTCAAAAGCTTTGGCGAAATCTAGGTATATGACGTCTACATTTTCTCCGTCTTGAATATCCTGTAGGATTTTATCGTAGTGTGATAGTAGTTGTGAAAGGCAGGAGCGGCCTTGTCTAAAGCCATGTTGACCCTCGTTGAATGCCTCGTTATCTTCCAGGTAGCTGACCATCTTAACTCGTATTGTTCTTTCTATGATTTTAATAAGATGTGACGTCAGCACCACTGGTCTGTAATTTTTGGCTATGCCTTTACTACCCCCTTTGTGGATTGGTGTGACGGTACCTTCTTTTAGGGATTGTGGTACATATCCAGTTTGGAAGGACTTGCTCCACAGCAGTTTTAGAGGCAAGGCTAGCTGATGTTTGCAGTTTTTCAGCAGTTGGGCATGAAAGCCGTCTGGTCCTGCTGCAGAGTTTGGTCCAATCTTGTCGATGGCTGCTATTATGTCCTCTGTTGATACTGTTACCGAGGAGAGTTGATGTGGTGTCCCAGGAGCGTTGTCAAAGAAGGTCGTTGCATTATCAATTTTCTTCGTCTTCATTTGGTTGGCTGAACACACTTTCGTATTGCTGTTTGAGTATCTTGGCCATTTCGGTTGGGTCACTCTCAAGTTCGCCCGTAGGTTTTGCAAGCGGTCCTATTGTTGAGGTGTTCCTGAGTCTCCTTTTTGCGTATGCATAGAAGAATTTGCTATTTACTCGTATGTTTGCAACTGCTTGGAGTTCTTCACGTGTTCTTTGCTCTTGGTGTGACTGGATGAGTTTTCGTTCAACTTCATCAAGCTTGTCTTGTAGTTTGGTGATAGTGTGCGCATGGCTGGTCTTCCTTTGCTTGGCTTTCAAGTTCGTCCTTTTCTTCATTAGTATTTTTCTATCTCTGGGAATCTGTTTTATCTGCTTCCTGCTTGATTTGGGTGGTATGGTGTTTTTACAGGTCTCCAGACATTGTTTCTGGAGGATACTGAGAGTTTCGTCGACGTTTTTATCTTCGAATAGTGCCCTCCAGTCAGTTACTGCCAGTTCTGCTCTCAGTCTGTCCCAGTCTATTTCTTTGCTGTAGAAGTTGAGATCTTTCAGAGAGGTGCAGGGGATTTGGCTTGATTCCTGTTGACATCTTCTGGGTGGTGTGGCTGGTGTGGGGGTTCTAACTTTGATGAGGCTGTGGTCGGACATTATAGTTTTAACAGTTTCGTACGAGTGTACCAGGTCGAAGTTGTTGCCAAATAGTAAGTCCAGTGTGTTGTTGCCTCTTGTAGGTTCCTCGATGTATTGCTTCATGTATGCAGTGTCCATGATAGTCATTAGCTCCTTGGCTTGCTGTTTTTCATCCCTGGATCCTCCGTCTATTTTCATGGTTGCCCAATTGATGATGGGCAGGTTGAAATCTCCTGTGATGATGACATCGGTAGCGGGAGTTGGCAGATTTTGTAGGAGTGATTGTATCTTCTCTGTGACCTTGAAAATTTCCCCTGTGGTGTTTGGAGGTCGGTACAAAATTATGATAGGATAGGCTATTTATTAATTCGTTTTTGTTAATGGGAACTCTCAGACAATCATTATATGGACAAATTATGAGTTCTAAAGAGGAAATTGAAAATTATGAATTCAACAGAATGAAGTTAAGATGGTGGAGGACAATGACAAAAATATGGCACACAAGAAAATTACACTGAATTGACCACTTGCGAGTTTCGTTCTATAAGGAAGTTGGAGTTGTAGACATTAATATTTAGCAGAATTATCAGCTAAAATACGGTTGTAGTACATATATAAATACTTAAAATCAAATTCAACATAGGCTATACTTTCTATCCATCAGAAGGCTACATTATTATTGTATTTGTTTTATATCGATGTTTACGGCTCCAACTTCTTTATAGCCCGCAACTCGCAAGTAGTAATTGGAAAGCAAATTAATAAAACAGCTGATCTTAGGAAGGAAATTCGCAATGCCGTGAATAATAATAATAATAATAATAATAATAATAATAATAATAATATTTATTCAGTTAGCAATTTACAGAGTTGGTACCACATAGTATGTTACAAATATGACATGTACCAGCCTTGCATAATTCCAACTAAGGATAGCCCAATAAGGCCGTTAGGCGTATTTCCATTGGGGTCCTTGTGGGATTAGGTTAGCTGGGGAAAATGGGGAGGATAAAGAAATAGATACTTCAGAGAAAGTATTTCTAGGGGGTTATTTTAAGATAGCTTACATCCTATAGTAAATATCAGTAATCCGTAATCAGTAATCATTTCAGTTTGGTTTGTCTATCTCTTATGTCGCATTTAGTAGTAGACATAAGCTTGGTGCTCCCTTCTCGCAGCTGTCCGGTTCAGGTGTTCCTTCAGGCTACGTCTGAAGGAATACAGTGTTCTCTTTTCACGGACTGACTGGGGTAGGTCGTTCCAGTCTTTGATGGCGGTGAAGAAGAATGTTTGCTTACCCTGTCCTTTGATTCTCGGGACCTTAAAATTAAACATCCTGTTTCTTGTATTATGTATAGGGCCTATATTATACCCATATGACGAGACACATATTTTAAATAGATGGCAGTTTCGATTCACTCTGGAGTAGGGCCTACAGTTTTCCAAAAAATAATTCAAATTTACGTCTTTTTTACAATAATAACCTTTTCCGTTGTGTGGGCAACTGGGCATAGTTCCTGGCGGTAGACTTCCATACTATACTCTGTAGTAATGGAATTGTTATGCCCTGTTTTTCTACAGGATTAACTTGGGTAATGTGAGTTCTAACTGACTGGGTATATAAGGCTGCATGCACAATACAAGGTATGAGGAATAGAGAACACAAAATAAACATACGGTAACAAGACACACGATCACGTTTATTGAAGATGATTAATAGGAAGCATAAGAAGGTATGAATACTCGTACAAGACAAATGATAGAAATGAACAACTAGCATTAGTGGATCTGGATGGAGCCTAGTCTCCCACTTCCAACGTTCAGGTATACTCTTCAGATCACTGGCTTGGTTTGCAAGTTTATATACTGGAAGACATCAATGTTACTTATAGATTCAATTTCACTAATTAGATTTATTACTGGCAGTTCTGGTGCACAAGTAGTAGTTCACAGACTAGAATTAGGCACGCGTATTTTTAGAGTTCGGGAATTCTAGTAACCTCAGGGGGGTACTGATCTAAGTTTTATATTCTTATAGCAGAAATACGTAGAAAAAAAATCAGTGGGTGAACGTTAGATATCACTAGGGTTTTACTTCTATGTAATAATATCTGAATAGGGGTAATTACGAGAGTTAATGTCGCCTGTTAATTAATGAACACTGATACGCTTAGCACTTCCCAATAGAATGGTTATATATGAATTATACTGGGGCAAAGATATAGCCACTTCATAGAAAGATTAATAAGTGAGTCTCTAATTAGTACTGTAACACGGTAGTACTAATAAAGTGAATCTTGGGTAGTATTTGGTTGGTCTGGTCCTGGTTATCTTGCGTCCGTGATGTTGGGGGCTAACGACTGGTTCCGCGGCCGTCCAGGGGGTCCATATGTAGGAAGTTCTCAAGACGGATCTCTTGGCGATCGTTGCTGGCTACACACTTATATACCCACTGGTGTGTGAAGGTTATAAGGTGCACGTTGTTGATATGGGTATATATATCGGGTTCTTAATGAGACACACTGGATAGGGGTTCACATATATTGGGGGAGTCTGGTTACACGCTTCTTGTCGTCAAGGGAGGTTTAGGAAGCCATGCCTTTATATCGGCTCGCCTGTAGATTATATATTTAGCTTACAATATTATTACCAATATTGTAACATCCTCTCTCTTTTGAGAAGATAGCTACCAGTGAAATTGGTATTATAAGAATAATTATATTTTGACATTTTGAGGTCCCGTAGGATTATTAAGTAATGCTTATTCTATTATGGCACATGAGCTAGAGTAATAATAGTACCAATATGATTTATAAAATTGTACAGTACTATGATTTGTTAAGTTACTGGTACTGTACTGTATACAGTATGTTACCGGTACAGTAATTAGTGTTTTAGTACAGTATGGAATGTGATTAATTTTGTTAGAATATTAATCTATTAGTATGTAAATATGAGATATGAAGTAGATGAGGTATATTAGTCAAATCTATTGATATGGTATTACAAGACTAGGTGAGGTAGGTTAATTATTAGTTGATAATACTGTTCTACATGAATATCCACAAATAGTGAATATATAAGATACAAAAATATATTGTATACCCTTGTGCCAACTAAACATAAAGAATTTATTTTATGAGATTATATGGGATTAGTAATTGTTGGTATATTAGTAAAGTTAGTACATTAGAACATTAATATTCAATGTTCCGAAAATTACAAAATGTTTCATGCAAAGTTATTGGTTATATCATGCAGGATTAGTAAATTAGTAACAAAGGTTATATGATTGACTTAAATTTATAGATCCTGATACCCAGTACTGTACTCAAAATCATCCAATCTCTTTCCTTTCGCATTACAATTTCTTTGCATACCAATCTGCATTATAATATCCTTACACTCCCATTCACATTACAAAACCTGTATCATTCAGACTGTAATGTTAGGTTACTCCTCATTCAGTGGCTTCAGTCGTATTCTCACTCACTTACTCCATTTAGATAATCTTTCTCATCCTGTAACATTCTCATCCAGCATTTACATTTCTGCCAGTGCCTCATCTCATACCAGTATTGGACTGTTAGTCAGACATGCAATCAGTCATACCAGTACTGTACTCTTACCTGGTCATGTCAAACTCTCGGTACCTGGTAGGTAATACATTCCTATTCCGTCTCACGCTCGTCCTGTTCTCATGTGTAGTGACAGGTTCATCAAGTCTACTGTGTATGTCTCTCACGTGTCTGTTGTTTGTGTAGACTGGAACAGATATGTCTGTATAATTTCTATCTGTAGATCTAATGGTTGTGGTGTTGTCTGTATTAGTGACTTTTCCATTATTTCTTATGTCAGCGTTTTCACTTGTCATCCGTAAATGACCTCTATTTCGTCTTATCGCTCCATTTTCTGTCTCCACTTCATACGATCGCTCGTCTAATCTCCTGGTTACAACTCATCGTTCCCTCTTCTTCTTGCCTAGTGATGTTGGCTTGATTCGCACCACGTCACCTTCAACCAATGGTTCCAAAACTCTCGAACCTTTGTCGTAGTACTTCTTGCTTTTGAGATCTTTCAGTATCTTTCGCTTCACTCGCTCCAACATAATTCCTTTCGGCTCCAACAACTTGCTAGTAGTCGGCAGTAACGTCTTCGTACGTCGACCAAAGTTGAGTTGCGCTGGACTCTCTTCCAAATCTTGCATAGGCGTATTTCTGTAGTCTAGAATCGCCAAAAACGGATCTTCACCACTCTCGACAGCTTTCTTGATTAGTTTCTTCGCCGTCTTGACCGCTGATTCTGCTTTACCGTTAGACTGGGGATGATGTGGGCTGCTCGTTCGATGTTCAAAGTCATACTTCTCCGCGAATTCTTGAAATTCTTCACTGCTGAACTGCGGACCATTGTCACTAACTAGTACATTTGGCAGTCCATATCTTGCAAAGTGCGCCTTCAACTTCCTGATAACAGCGCTTGACTTAGTGCTTTCCAGGTAGTCAACTTCCCAGAAATTACTGAAATAGTCCACTGTAACAAGATAGTTGTGACTCTTGATTGTCATAAGGTCTACACCTACTTTCTCCCATGGTCGGCTGGTTTGCTCATGAGTCATCAGAGGTTCTTTTTGTTGAGCTGTAGAGTATGTGTTACATATTTCACACTCTGAAATGAATTGCTTCATCTCTGCATTCATTCCTGGCCAAAACAAACATTCTCTTGCGCGTCGTAGACAACCTTCAACTCCCATATGTGACGAATGTATAGCGGACTTCATCTTCTGACGTAGACTGGTAGGAATTACAACACGTTCTCCCTTGAAGATCAATCCATCTTGAAATGACAGTTCTGCTCGTACATTAAAGTATGGTTTCAGTATGGTCTCTACTTCACTCTTGTCTTCTGGCCATCCTTTGAGAATTATCTCCTTCAATAGTTGCAATGCTTCATCTTCCTCAGTTGCTCGACGGATTTCTTGCAATCTTTCACTTCGGATGGGTACGTAGTCTGTCATGTTGATCTGTTTAAACACCTCTTCCTGCATATCTCTTGTGTTTTGCAGATAAGCTCTTGATAGAGTGTCGGCTAGATACATTTCTTTGCCCTTCTTGTGAACAATCTCGACATCATACTGTAGTATCCTCATCAACATCCCTTGCAGTCGTCTTGGTACACTTGACAACAACTTATTTTGGATAGCTTCTAGAGGTTTATGGTCGCTCTGGATTGTCGTCTTCCTCCCAAAACAATACTGATGAAACTTGTTCAGTGCAAAGACGATTGCCAAAGTCTCCTTCTCTATCTGCGCATATCGTGTCTCCGTGTCAGTCAGTGCTTGACTTGCAAATGCGATTGGTTTACCCTCTTGAAGTAACGCTGCTCCTAAACCTTTTTGAGATGCATCACATTGAATCTCCAACTTTTGCTCTGGGTTGTAGTACTGTAAGATGGGTGTTTGGGTCATCATCTTCTTGGTCCTCTTGAACGCCTCATCGTGTTCTCTTGTCCACTTCCACTCGGTGTCCTTATGGGTCAGCTTCCTCATAGGCTCCATGACATCCGATAGACTGGGTACAAATTTACTCAAGTAGTTCACCATTCCAGACAGTCGTCGTACTGCAGTCACATCCTCTGGTGCTTGCATCTTCACGATTGCTTCAATCTTCTTTGGGTCAGACATCAGACCATCCCGCGAGATCTTGTGACCTAGAAATGTGATTTCTGTACTACCAAGCTCAGTCTTTGCTCTGTTCAGCCTCAGACCCTTTGCTCGGCATCTGTCCAGTAGGTTTCTCAGCTTTGAGTCATGATCCCTTGCAGCTTCTTCATCAGTGTCACCAACTCCAAAGACCAAAATGTCATCAGCAACACAAATTACGCCTTGTAGATCATCCAGAACCAGTTGTAGCTTCTTCTGAAAAATGTCGCTGCTTACAGCCAGACCAAAAGGAAGTCTGTTCCACCTGTATCTCCCATACGGTGTTTGAAATGTTGTCAGCTTGCGTGATTCTTCATCCAACACACAGTGCCAGTAGCCATTCTTGAGGTCAAGCTTGGAGAAAATTTTGGCTTTTGCAAGGTCAGGCAGAATGTCGTCGATTACCGGTAGAGGGTGCATCTCTCTTATGAGTGCTTTGTTCAGAGCTTGAGGGTCAATGCAAATTCTCAGATCCCCCGACTATTTGGTTCCTGCTACCATTCGACTTACCCATTCTGTAGGCTCGTCGACCTTAGTAATGACATTTTCCTGCTCCAACTGCTCCAGTTTTTCTTTAACCTTCGACTTGATGCTCAATGGTACTCTACATGAAGGAATTGCAATAGGTTTCACAGACTCATCCACTGTTAGATGAACGTTTCCTGGTATCTTGCGAACTTCATCAGCAAATACATCTTCGTAGTCTGTTAGGATGTCATTCATTGCACAGATGTTTTCATAGTTAACTGTGATGAATCCCATCTTCTCAGACGCTCGCTTACCAAGAATTGGTGTAACAACCTGTTTTACAACAACAAACTCAACAGAATAGTACCTTTGTGGTTGCTTGCAGTTGCGGACATCAATCCTACACTTTCCCAACGGCTGAATTGTAGTAGAGTTCCACATTTGAAGAGTTGACTCACACGGCTGTAGCTCTGCGTCCGGTACCAGATGACTTGGAATGGCATTCACACTTGCCCCGCTGTCGATCTGGAACTTCACTTTATAACCGTTGACCATGAGATTAGCCATTATGGGTTTCCTCTGGATCCGGTCGATACGTTCATGATGTATTCCCGTCCTCTTGAGTTATCTTCTGAGTCGTCGCTTTCTTCTGTGACTCCATCTTCTACCGCATGGACTCTGTGCGATGTCTTCTTTTTGCGTCCTGTCGCTGCGCTTCTTGGTGCTCTGCCGGTCGTTGCATTACTTGGACATTTCTTGGCATAGTGTCCCGTTTTCTTGCATTTATGACATTTGGCATCAGTTGCAGGACAGTTCTTCTTACCCCAATAATGTGCTAAACCACACCAGTCGCACTGCGTGAGGTTAGGCTTAGTCTTTGTTGTTTGTGGATTACTCTTCTTCTTGGGTTTTGCACTGAGTTTGTGTAGAGACTCCTGCTTGTCACTTCGAAATGCTGTCATTGATCTCCTTGAAGTTTCATAGGCAGTACACATCTTAAGTACAACATCTAGAGTTAGGCTATCCTCCCTAAAGAATTTTTCCCGAAGTGTATCCTCTTGGCAACCAAAAACAATTTTATCCCTCAGAAGTTCATCTTGAAGTTCTCCATATCCAGTGTCTTACCAAAGTCTTCAGCCTAGTGATAAAAGATTCCAAGGATTCATCTTTCCTTTGCATGCTATCATGAAAGTTGTACCTCGCCATCAGCTGCTCATCTCTTGGTGAAAAATGCTTGTCAAATTTCCCAATTAATGTTGCATAAGTCAGGGCAGATTCATCTTCTATGCCAAAAGATTCGTAGATATCTAGCAGAATGTCACCTCCAGTCAACAATTTCGCTATTTTAATATCATCACTCTTGCCCTTCAGACCGTTGCCAATGATGTAAAGATCGAGTTTCTTCTTGTAGCGCCTCCACGCCACTGCTTGCTGAATCTCAGACTTGCAGACGAATAAAGGCTGTGAAGTAGATGCCATGACGTCACTCATATCTTTCGACTTTTTGAGGTTAAATCCAAGGATAACTCACTATTTCAGCTGTAGAACTTAGTCAGCAGTACTTCATTCACACATACACTGCTTACCCAGCTGCCACCATGTTGATATGGGTATATATATCGGGTTCTTAATGAGACACACTGGATAGGGGTTCACATATATTGGGGGAGTCTGGTTACACGCTTCTTGTCGTCAAGGGAGGTTTAGGAAGCCATGCCTTGATATCAGCTCGCCTGTAGATTATATATTTAGCTTACAATATTATTACCAATATTGTAACACACGTAGATTTCTTGTATGTGGACAGATGCTTCTATCTCAAATCTGCCACGGAGTCTGCCGGCTCTGGAACTCAAATCTCAGGAACAACACAAGGGCAGAGCTAGAGGTCAACTTAAGGGGGCCAGCTACTGGTTGGTGTCTATCTTTCAACTGATTTTACTGGGGGCTAGAGCTGGGTTTATAGGCTCGGTTTTGGACCCTGTAGGCCATAGGGATCTCGAGTCTTTGGAATTATTTGAGCTCTCAATAGATATGGGGACTAGGTAAGGTGGTGATTACTCTTGTGGCACATGGCTATAGGGAGCCTTCATAATGTGATATAACTGAGCCTTAGTAAGAGGTACTATTTTGGCTATACTGGAAGTATTGAGGGGAGGGAGACTGGATCTACTTTGCGAGGAGGACTGGGACAGCTGTGATAGGAGTGTCTCTCTTATATTGCTCAGTCTTCATTCTATGGTATAGCTGAGGTGCTAATTTGATTATCCGAGTATGAAAGAAAGGTGAATGGGTTATTGTGGGTTAACCTCTGAAGTGCGCATGGGGGTAATTGAAAACGTCCCCCTGTGCTGACGTATTTGAGGTGTTTCCGTCACTAAAATATTCATTGTACCATTAATAGCATTAATAATTATCCATATGCGCCTATTATGGGTTGATTATAAAGGTATTAACCTGAAACAACAATAAAACGAGTGAAAACAGCGTTTGGATGGTCAAAATCGGAGATATAGCCCGCGAGTTGTATAATGTATGGGTGAGGCAAACTGCTATCCCGCCAATTTCCCCCAAGGCCACTGAGACACAGTCGATCGATACTCTCTCTCTCTCTCTTGCACTCGCTTGCTATCAGTGATGACAACACCCTGCTTGCAACTCGCTAATGTTAGCACGAAAATATACCTCAGAATAAGGGAATAATAGGGAAAATAGGTGATAACTGAAGGAGAGGAGGAAAGTGGGGAAGGAGGGGAGGTAGAGGACTGAGATTTTGCATGGCCCAGGGGCCAAAAAAAAATAAAAAAATAAAAAAATAAAAATAATTTTTTTTTTTTTTCGATGTCAAAAGTTGATTTTTTATTTTACTTACTCACAAGAGTCTTCCCGCAGTCCGCCGGGGGAACTCTTAAGAGTCTCCCCGCAGCTCCCGGGTTAATAGAGGTTAGTAAAGGGGTTAGTCATGCATGGTTAGTTCATTGATAGGAAGAATTCCTGTGCTACCTGGCAATGACCCGGAAGTCAAAACAGGGGTCAGGTATACCTCCGCAGGGGTGGGGGTCTCCCTCCTCGGGTGGGTAAAAAGGGGTAGATGCGCGCCTTCTCTCTGTGATGGTCGTCTGGCGGCTGTGGCTTGCCATATCACAAGTGTTTGTAATAACCCTCTGTTTATGAGACAGATGTGGGTGTTAGTAATACCAAAACCGAAGGTGCCTTGACTAGCTGGTTTAATCGGTTGGGTTGTTAACCCGGGAACTGCGGGAAGATTCTTAACCCGGGAACTGCGGGGAGACTCTTAAGAGTTCCCCCGGCGGACTGCGGGAAGACTCTTGAGAGTAAGTAAAATAAAAAATCAACTTTTGACATCGAAAAAAAAAAAAATTATTTTTATTTTTTTATTTTTTTATTTTTTTTTGGCCCCTGGGCCATGCAAAATCTCAGTCCTCTACCTCCCCTCCTTCCCCACTTTCCTCCTCTCCTTCAGTTATCACCTATTTTCCCTATTATTCCCTTATTCTGAGGTATATTTTCGTGCTAACATTAGCGAGTTGCAAGCAGGGTGTTGTCATCACTGATGGCAAGCGAGTGCAAGAGAGAGAGAGAGAGTATCGATCGACTGTGTCTCAGTGGCCTTGGGGGAAATTGGCGGGAAAGCAGTTTGCCTCACCCATACATTATACAACTCGCGGGCTATATCTCCGATTTTGACCATCCAAACGCTGTTTTCACTCGTTTTATTGTTGTTTCAGGTTAATACCTTTATAATCAACCCATAATAGGCGCATATGGATAATTATTAATGCTATCAATGGTACAATGAATATTTTAGTGACGGAAACACCTCAAATACGTCAGCACAGGGGGACGTTTTCAATTACCCCCATGCGCACTTGTTAGGTTAAGAGTTCCCCCGGCGGACTGCGGGAAGACTCTTACGAGTCAGAGAAAAAAAAATCAACTTTAAACATCGATTTTGCCATGCAAAATATCACTCCTCTACCTCCCCTCCTTCCCCACTTTCCTCCCCTCCTTTAGTTATCACCTAATTTCCCTGTTATTCCATTATTCTGAGGTATATTTTCGTGCTAACATTAGCGAGTTGCAAGCAGGGCATTGTCATCTCTGTTAGCAAGCGAGTGCAAGAGAGAGAGAGTATCTGTTGATATGGGTATATATCGGGTTCTTAATGAGACACACTGGATAGGGGTTCACATATATTGGGGGAGTCTGGTTACATGCTTCTTGTCGTCAAGGGAGGTTTAGGAAGCCATGCCTTGATATAGGCTCGCCTGTAGATTATATATTTAGCTTACAATATTATTACCAATATTGTAACAGTATCGAACGACTGTGTCTCAGTGGCCTTGGGGGAAATTGGCGGGAAAGCAGGGTGCCTCACCCATACATTATATAACTCGCGGCCTGTATCTCCGATTTTGCCCATCCAAACGCTGTTTTCACTCGTTTTATTGTTGTTTCAGGTTAACCCTCTCACATCCGGACGCAATTTTTGAGCCTATTAGGGATACTTTAAATCCTTTGTTACCGTCAGGGGTATCTATAAACCTTTAGTTTGTTTACTTCAACCTCTGCAGTTGTCTTTGAGTTAGCTGTGGGCAGAAAACTAATTTTGGAGAGGTAATTATAACAGTGAGAGTAATCAATTTCTTATTGCTAATCTGGCAACCTCTGCGTCCTATGGTCGTGAGAGGGTTAATACCTTTATAATCAACCCATAATAGGCGCGTATGGATAAGTATTAATGCTATTTATGGTCAAATTAATATTTCAGTGATGGAAACAGCTCAAATACGTCAGCACAGGGGGACGTTTCTAATTACCCCCATGCACACTTCTTAGGTTAATTGCATGGTTTGCTGGATGTGGTGGAGACTGGGTTGCTAACTCTGCCACATTTATCTGGAAGTATGGCAATAGAAGTTAGTCACTGGCGAGGCGGCTAGCCTCGCACTGACGATCATTGGGTACAGGGTTGTGAATGGGTTGTGAGGGAATAGATGGCATGCAAAGGGTTAGTAAAGTTCTAAGGTTGTTCCGTCCTACTAAGGGAAGGTAGGCTGGATAAGAGTATATAATTATATAAAAGGTTTGAGAACGTTAGCAACGGAAAAATCAAGGATCTTCAGGAGGTATGATGGAGAGGCTAGGTCGGAAAGGAGTCGAGGAGTGTGGGGGGTTAATGAGAGGGAGAGGGTTCAGGGGGCTACGTGGAAGTTTGACCCTAAGGTCTCCGGGCGTAGGGGTGGCATTAGACTACAGTTGATATTGGAGTTTGGGGGTTAATGACAGGGAAAGTATGTTAGCCAAATGCTACCGGGGGATGAGCAATACGGGGTGGTATATGAGTCTGGAAAGGATAGAATCATGTGGACTGTGGGGCTGTGGGGAAGAGGAGGTTAACTGTAGGTGTGTGCTTGACTATGGATAAAAGTAGGGAAAAACATGGTGTATTATTACTCGTCAATACGATGGTTATGGATACTGTTAATCTGACACTATTTCTTGCTGATCTAGTTGCTCCTGGGAACTGCGGTTTTTATGATATATACACCAAAGAAAACGACAGTTCGTAGGGTTAACTTCGGTATTGTTTCGTGTTGAAAATGCGTCGAGACAATGGTCACAGAGGGTTGTATATACAATCTCTGGTTGGGGTAAGAATTAAAGTTTCTGCATGGTGGCTAACATCTTCAGTCATCGCTGTCTAGGTCTTACAGGAACAATGGTTCTATATACACTGGTGTACCCGTGGGTATCATAGTTTCTTATCAATTAGGACATGGGGTTTTAACATACTACTTCTCGGATGGAAGAACATACATAGATTTATGGGGGCGGTTGGTCTTCAGAAACTTAGTCTGGCAAGACAAGGTATTTTAAGGGGGTGAACATATTACTTCTCGGATGGAAGAACATACATAGATTTATGGCTGTCTGAACTGGTTGGCATTGGCTCAACCTAGGGACAGGGCATGGGTGTATTAAATGAATGTGTATTCATGTTCATCATCATGTAGGTAGAGTCTGGCGGGTAAGAGGTGTAGGGCACAAAGCAAAATAGAGTAGTGTGGACTGTGGATACGAAGGAGGTGATTGGAAGACGTATAACAATTGTGGAAAAGTAAATGGAAGAGATGAACACAATGGCGGATAAAGATAACTAACTTAAGGATTGAATACATAGATTTATGGCTGTCTGAACTGGTTGGCATTGGCTCAACCTAGGGACAGGGCATGGGTGTTTTAACCTGGGAGGAACATACATAGATTTATAGGGCGATTGGTCTTCAGAAACTTAGTCTGGCAAGACAAGGTATTTTAGGGTATGTTGATATTGACATCCTAACTTAGGGACAGGGCATGGGTGTATTAACTTTAAGGTGTATTTATGTTCATCATCATGTAGGTAGAGGTGTAGGACACGAGGGGTAGTGTATACGCGAGGTGTGGGAAAGGTCAGTGTTTAGAAGGGGTAGGCAGGTGTGGTTTGGAGCTGCTTAGCCCTGCGGGCTTCGGCCTGTCTGAACTGGTTGGCTCGGTCACCTGGTCCTTTCGTTCTGTGGGCCTTTCTTTCGGGTGTTTCTGTGTGGTGTTCGCTCGTGGCTTCTGTGGTGGGCTTCTCGTTCTGGGGCATTTTAGGAATTGTAATACAATATATTTATGTGTTGCAATATTTAACATTAATAACGAGCATAACTGCGAACTCATGCCCAAGGGCAATTCAAAGTTTGGATGATATCATGGATTTTGATATATAGTAATAATAATCTTGTTTTTTTTATTATACAACAATAATTGTTCCATAAAAATTCACAACCGCTTGGCACACATTTCCCCAGATCATTATCCAACATGGGACGTCACAAATGTCCACTAACTCCAGGGTCCTAATAATTGCTAGGTGAACAGAGGCATCGGATGTGAAAACACTGTCCAAACGTCTCCACCTGGCCCGGATAAAACATGGCCGCTGCTTTTGCGTGCGGTCTACCGTGCACCCGTGGTCTACCGATACGGGTTAGCTTTGTAATTACTAGGATCAAGTACTAGCTGGTAGGTAAGGGTTAGTTTTGTATCCTACCTACTGGGTACTAGGAACCCGCAGTAGCTGATATAGGTAGGCGGCTCGCTGGTGTAGTGACTAGCGTCTTGGACTTTCACACAGAAGGTCCCAGGATCGCGCCCACGCTCGGCGCATTAAAGATTTTTCACAAGCATTGATCGAGTCATTACCGTCCCTCATGAGCAAGGGGATGGGGTAGTAGTAGCCTGCAGGACCCCAATGGAAATATGCCTAATTGGCCTTATTGGGCTATCCTTTGCTGGCTTAGCATGCCCTACCTCTAAGAACTATTATTATTATATTATTAAAGTAAGGGTCTGGGTTAGGTTAATTAGGTTGAGTTGTTTGGTTAGGTTAATATTCACACTAGGTCTCAGAAGGAATAATCATTGATAAAATGCTTAGCACAATATTATTTTGAGTGTTTTTTAACGTAAGTGACCCGGTAGACCACTATTATTAAGGTAAGGGTCTGGGTTAGGTTAGGTTGAGTTGTTTGGTTAGGTTAATATTCACACTAGGTCTCAGAAGCAATAATCATTGATAAAATGCTTAGCACAATTTTGAGTGTTTTTTCAATGTAAGTGACCCGGTAGACCGCGCAGGTCTAAAGTACGAATGTGTCCCGGTAGACTGCATGCTAAAGAGGCACTGGCGGCACCCAAACATGAGTCCTCCTGGTTGTGAGCTGAGCATGCTACCAACTACAACACCAGCCAACCTGTAGGCTACATATATTGTGTTAATTTTAACCCTATCCAAATCCTCTCCCTCTAACGGTTATGCAGAACATGCTGGACGAGGACAGCCCTCTGTGGATTCTATCAATGAATTAATTGGAAATTGGTGAAGATAGTTTGCTTGATTGCTGATATGCGGTAAAATCGAGATATTAAATGCTGTATTGATTATAAAGAAATTATATCGAAATTAGGATAGCTTAAATATTATATTTTTCAGATCATTAAATATAAACAAAATAGTGCATCTAGTTGTTGTTGTTGTTGTTCCCCAAGCTGCCTGGCCAAACAGCCCCAATGCCCCGAGCAAGGCCAAGGCCATAACCGAGCGCCCCCACAGAACCCTCCCTGCCTACCACAATAAAGCCTGGATAACCGAAGCCACTCCATGGCGGGGAGCTGAGTAGGGTGCGGAAACGCCCAGGAAACCAAAGCCCCACCCAAGGCCCTGTGCCCCTCGGCAATTATGAAGAGAAAGTTGAGGGGCAAAGGAAAAATGTGACGCTTTGGCTTCCAATCATGGTAGATTGGGAGGTCAATCCACGGAAGAGACGCCGTCACTTGAGATCTAGAAAATATATAAGTAAAAGGAACAGTCAGAGATCACTCCGTTCTCACTCCGATAGACCAGCCCATCACCACATGACTAGAACCCATTCCTCTCAGCATCAGCTAGGAAAGGCCCTAGAAAGCCGCCTTTGGTGGGGGGATAGCTCCCCTATTTCAACCCCTTTCGGGGTTGGACACCCGCCCAAGTTGTTAACGCCTCCCCCTGCACAATGTAGGCTAGAACTTTATTTTCCATAATTCTTGTATTCGCCAAATTTATGGTAACTTTAGTAACATTGCAATGACCTTCAACGGACAATTGTCCAAAGCCATATGATATAAATAACTTGTAGATTATATGAGTGTATGGAACTTGTATTCAATGGATTATTCTATATTTACTTTGCTTCATAATAGGCCTATTACGAATTAATTTGAAAACACCTCTCCAAATTTGTTTTATTATTTTGCTTATTTAACACGTATCATGTGTAGGCCTATATCCTTGCGAGTTATTCTATTCATTGTTGAATCTCTCATCCATGCCTTAGCAAGTCCATTTCCACTTATCTCACTCTCGGCTTTTTCTCACTATGCCAGACTGGATTTTCACATACATCCAATAATGTTAATTGTCACTAGAGTTTCCGCGTGTAATCTTCTAGCTGCTTCCATGCACAAGTTTGTGCTCTTGATCAATCATTCCGTTGCCCCCACCACATGTCTTCTGGGAACAAAACTACCCACATTTGTTTGTGGTTTTTCTGTTTATGTTTAGTGTACATTTTCCATAATTATGTTTCAGTCAACTTTCCAACAAACTTGATCAAGTAAGGGGGGATGGGCTTATTTATTGATTGTTTTTATTATTTTCAAGAGTCCTCTCTAAACCTCCATCAAGCTTTAAAAATATCACCCCCAATACCCTCCTTCAAGATGAATTTGTACATTGTTCGATAGAAAAATTTCCCGGCCGAAGGCCAGTTACTACTATAATACAGGCTCGCTATCGCTCGAATGTCGAATTTTTCCTGGCGAGCGATAGCAAACCTGTAATTTAGATGGAACCGGCCATTTTTCTACCGAACAAATTACAAATTTATACTGAAAAGAGTAGGCGTTATTGTAAGCTTGATGGAGGTCTAAGGAGCAAACTAAAAATATCCCCTTAACTGTGCCTTCAAATGCATATAGTGATGCACAACACAGAAAGGACATTATTAAATTTTACAATAGTATAATAGATTCTTTATCAAAAGCGGGGGAAAGTATTTTTAATAGCCGTAAATATAAGTCCTCATTCAATAAGCCAGGTTGGCAAGACTATGTGGCTGACCTGTATCAGGTCAGAGATGCTAGGTCTCATTGGCTTGAAGTAGGTCAGCCTAGACAGGGGCCTATATTTGAACTTCACAAAAGAGCAAAGGCTAGGACCAAATATGCCATTAGATTTATTAAGCAAAATGAAAACCAATTAAGGAAGGAAGCCCTTGCAAAGAGTCTGGCAGAAAAGGATACTAACTGTTTTTGGAAGGACATCAGATCCATGCAAAATTGTAACACACCATTACCTGTCAGTGTTGAGGGGGTTACGGGTGAAGAGAACATTGCTGACTTATGGAAAACTCATTTTAAGGAACTACTTAACAGTGTAAACCAAAGGTCTACTAATGGTGCAATTCAATATGTGAAAGATAGTAATTATGAAGACATTAAAGTGACTGAAAGTGATCTTGAGAATGCCATAAGAAAACTTAACCTAAATAAAGCTTGTGGGCTGGATGGTATATAATTATGCAGAACATCTTAAATATGCAGATAAGTTGTTAATAGATAAACTTAGTTCTTGCATCACCAGTCTATTTACGCATGGTGTCCTGCCGGAGTCTATGATATCCGTAATACTTGTTCCTGTCATTAAAGATAAATCAGGTAAAATTACAGCAAAAGACAACTACCGCCCAGTAGCACTTGCTAGTGTGGTGAGTAAGGTAGTTGAAATGATAATGCTAGAAAGAATGTCTGCATATATTGTCACCAGCAGCAATCAGTTTGGCTTTAAGAAAAATCATGGCACAGACCAATGCATATATGTGCTGAAAGAAGTGATTGATACATACAACAAACTAAATAGCTCAATTTTCTCTTGTTTTCTTGATGCAAGTAAGGCTTTTGATAGGGTGTGTCACAAAACCTTATTTGAAAAATTAGTTAACAGGGGAGTGCCTAGCTATATTGTTAGGATACTTATTTTCTGGTATGCTAATCAAAAAATGTGTGTAAGATGGGGCAACATCCTGTCAGGCTCTTTCGCCGTAACCAATGGTGTTAGGCAGGGGGGGATATTGTCTCCGTATCTTTTCAACGTCTACATGGATGATCTTAGTCTGGAGCTGAACAAGACTCGCACTGGGTGCTGTATTGGCAGCACCATTGTAAATCATCTCATGTATGCTGATGACCTAGCCTTAATCGCGCCCTCTGGAGCAGGACTGGATAAATTATTAAGAGTATGTGAACAATTTGGAATCGAACATTCAGTCAAATTTAATCCTATAAAGAGCAATATCATAATATTTAAATCTAACCTTCTATTGAAATCAAAGCTACCTAAATTCCATTTATATGAAGAAATTATAGAAGAAGTAAGTAAAGTAAAGTATCTAGGACACTATATTTCATGTGATCGCTCAGATGATGAGGATATGGGTCGTCAGCGAAGGCAACTTTACATGCAGGGAAATTCAATATTAAGAAAATTTCATATGTGCACATGGGATACAAAAATAACATTGTTCAACTCCTACTGCTCACCAATGTATACAGCACAACTATGGTGGAACTATAAGAAAATTACAGTGAATAGACTAAGTATCTCATATCACAATATCATGAAAATGTTTCTGGGGCTCTCAAAATATGAGAGTACAAGTACGCTATGTGCCTATATGAACTTACACTGTTACAAATCACTCATTAGAAAGCTAACATATAAATTCATTCAGCGCCTTAACACTTCTGAGAACAGGATCATTAAAATGCTACAAACTCCAAGCATAGTGTACACCTCCAGGATCCAGGCACACTGGAGGAAGTTGCTCTATATTTAACCTTAAGTAATGATTTCAGGTCTGCTACTCTACAGAATTAGCATACCGGTACTGATCCTCATAGTGCAGTACAG
>JBAKBP010008851.1:0-88082 GCA_037953745.1 Lithodes maja
ACCGACCTTACATCTACCCCTTCACCTTCATCCACACAACCCTCTCCACACTCACAACCTTTACCGGACTCTCTTCAAGAGACCTCTATTGTCGATGACTCTGACAATCCTATTCTTGATGGCATATAACATTTTGCAATGGAATATAAACGGATACCAAACTCGCCTCCGTTTGGGAGAATTACAACGATTACTTAAATTATATTCACCATTATGCATTTGCCTCCAACATGTAGGCAATTTTGTTGTCCCTCCCAGGCATTATACTGTTGCTGCTAGCTCCCCTATAACCCCTTCACATCTCCGAACGGCCATCCTTGTGCACTATAAGTGCGTATTTGTTCCTGTCACCCTTGACCCCAACCCTTTTCAAACAACTGCCGTCTCCATTTCATTACCAAACCTTCCTTCCTTGACTGTTTGCTCCTCCTACAATCAACCCTCCTGTCATTACAATACTTCAGACCTTCATCAACTAGTACAACAACTGACCCCACCGTACCTTATTCTGGGCGACTTTAACGCACACTCTCCCCTTTGGGGCAACCCAAACACAGACATTCCAGGCGATAAAATTGAAACATATCTCCTTCATTCTACTCTTTGTTGTCTCAACTTTGACACCCCCACCTACAGATCTGCTACCCACTGTACATTTTCCGCTGTTGATCTTTCCTTTGCCTCGGATGACGCAGCTCCCCTATTTGACTGGTCAGTTTTACAGGATCGCTTCTCCAGCGACCACTACCCTATACTCCTTAAGTATTTGTGCCCTGCATCCTCCCCTCAAATATCGAGTTATAATCTCTCTAAAGCCGATTGGACGTCTTATACGCACTCCTCTGCAGACGTTTCGGACTTCTCCCCTACCTCTTCCCCTGCCCACAATTTTGATTATTTTTCGTCCTTCCTGAACTCCATTGCACGCACTCATATCCCGCTTACCTCCTCGCTGACGCACCCTCGCCAGGTCCCTTGGTGGACGCCCACTCTAGCCCAAATGATAAAATTCAAGCATCGTGTGGAACGCCTTCTTAAGCGTCTGAGTGTTAGGCAGCGGCGTTTAAAGACTGTTTCCCCCCGGCTTTTTTCCACTAATCGTTACTTTGACCTTATAACCATCACTATTGAAAAAATTGCCCTTAAAACGTTCTATAACAAGATCTGTGCAGTTGTCAAACGCAGTATCCTTGACAACAAGATACTTTCATGGCGATCATATATCTCGTCCTTCAATTCCCGCACCCCTCTCTCTACTTTATGGAAAAAGTTTCGCAGTATCAACGGACGCACTGTACGGCCTCCACTCTCTCCACTCAAAGACCCTGCCTCGGACTCGCTTACACATGACCCCCTTGACATCGCTGCCATACATGCCAAACATTTCTGTCACGTCAGCTCAGACCAGTCATTGCCTCGTCAATTTCTTCGTTATAAATGTATGGAGGAATCTCGCCCGCTATCTTTTCATAGCGGGAAAACACATGAATATAACACCCCTTTTTCAATTCCGGAATTGCGACACGCGCTCGACCTGTGTACAGACACTACTCCTGGCCCGGATGGATTCTCGTACGCTCTCATCCGTCACCTTCATCCACGTGCGCTACAACATCTTTTACAACTGTACAATCAGTTTTGGATAAGTAACTACTTCCCACCGTCTTGGCGGCATGCTTATACTATACCCGTACCGAAGCCTGGAAAAGATCATAGTCTTCCCACAAATTACAGACCGATTGTGCTTACCTCATGCCTCTGCAAATTAATGGAAAAAATGATCAATCCTCGACTTTTACATTACGCTGAGTCACATGCCCTCCTATCCCCATATCAGAATGGTTCCCGCCCTGGCCGTTCTACACTGCACTCACTTATTCGCCTTGAACACCAAATACGTGATGGGTTCTCCAAGAACCAACCCACAGTGGCAATATTTTTTGACATTGCTAAGGCTTATGACACAACATGGAGACACAGGATTTTAAAAATTTTACACGATTCTGGCATGCGGGGTCCTCTTCCCTGCTTTTTACAAAATTTTCTCTCTAACCGTACATTCCAGGTCAAAAATAATGGTCTCCTATCGGACATTATGTCACAAATTAATGGAATACCACAAGGATGTGCCCTTAGCAGCTTACTCTTTATTATGGCGATCAATAGTGTCATACGCAGCCTCCCACCTGAAATATCGTATAGCTTGTATGTGGACGACTTCGCAATATATTATACTTCTCCCAGTCTGACTCACATACAACGGCGTCTCAACATTGCTCTAAAATCCATCCACTCTTGGGCATCCACTGCTGGTTTTCAATTTTCTGCTGAAAAGACTAACGCCGTTGTATTCTATAGAAATGTTCGACATTTACGTAACCAGTCCATTGCTCTCACCATGGGACATTCTAATATTCAGATCCTTCCGCATACCAGGTTCCTTGGTTTAATCTTTGATACTCACCTCAATTGGAAGAGTCACATTGCCTGCTTAAAGGCACGTTGCCTCCAGAGAATGAATGTTCTGAAAACAGTCGCACGAGTCCATTGGGGCGCAGATCGCGCTACGCTTTTACTGTTCTACAGAGCTACCATCCTCTCAGCCCTAGATTATGGTAGCCCTGTCTATGGCACGGCCTCTGCTTCCACATTAGGAACCCTCGACAGCGTACACCATTTGGGCATCCGCATTAGCTCGGGGGCATTCCGTTCCTCTCGTGTCTCCAATATCCTCTGTGAGGCTGGGACCTTACCTCTAGCCTACCACCGTCGATTAGTCCTCATGTGTACGGCTGTTCGCCTCCGTCATGACCCAACTCTACTAGAACTATTCCATTCCACAGATAACTATCGTTCAACCATTCCAGTGCCATTCCCACTATTGTCTCGCCAATTGCTCTCCACTTACAGTATCACCGTTCCTCCCATAACTCCCCCTCCTAGTCACATCACTCCGTGGACCCTAAAACACCCTACAGTTTGCTTTCACTTAGCAGATCAACTTGATGCCCAAGCCCCATCTCAACGTCGACATCTCGCTTTACAACATCTTGATGATCACATCCCGGCTGTTTTCATTTACACCGATGGCTCGAAAACTGCGGATGCCGTGGGTTGCGCTGCAGTCTCAGACCATGGCTTGTCTCAAAGTTCCTTACACCATCACTCCACGGTTTTCACTGCTGAATTATGGGCTATTCAAGGTGCTTTAAGCACCATCTCTTCATTGTCGAGGAACTCTCCACGGGTCGTTATCTGTAGTGACTCAAAGAGTGCACTGCAAGCCTTATGTGTATTTGCCCCCAAGGACCCATTGGTCAAGACTATCATCCACACAATACACAAATTACAGTGCGCTAATCGTTTCATCACACTGTGCTGGATCCCCGCGCATGTAGGAATTCCCGGGAATGAGCGTGCAGACTTCCTCGCTAAGCAAGCGTGTCATGGTACACCCTCTACTACTTTGCTGCGTTCGGAGGATATGCTCCCTGTCCTCCGTCGCCATGTTTATGATGCTTGGCGAGTTGAGTGGGGAGCGCAACCATTAACTGGCCACCTTCGCTCCATTAACCCCTTCGGCACCGCGCGGCCATCCCGCTCAGTAGGCCTACATACCGCTCCCTCCCACCCCGCCCCCATCCCTCCCACGCGCATTATCCACCCACTAAACCTTGCCAAATACCCATTAATTTGTAAAGTAGAGTAGTTAGGTACAACAGGATAGCAGTATTATAAGTATTAGAAGTAGTAGTAGTATCAGTAGTCGAAGTTATCAAATGTTCCCTACTAAATACACGTAAATAATAATAATGATGATAATAATAATAAATGGCATAATAATGCATATGAAGACCAAGATGGCGAATGCACGGAGACACATAAACACTATAATCCTGCGTGGGTGGGGCCTAGGGGAAGACTGGGCCCTGGGGGAAAAATCTGCCTCTCATTAGTCGAGAGATACCGTGACGTCACGGTCCTCGGTGACGTCACAGGGCTCTGGTTGGCTGCTGGGGAAAGGGGCGGAGCTTCCTGTATCCCCAGTGTGACATACAGTACCGTAGATAGAGCCCCAGGCAGCAAAACCGACTGGCAGCATTTCTTTTAATTTATCACGTACGTGTGTACGGGACGGTATATTTTACTGAAGCGCTTATTACGTACATGTGTACGTGACGGTGCCGAGGAGGTTAAGGATGACATACACTTGTGGCCCTCTTCAATTAATGGTTCACGTGCAGACCAAACCCTATTAACTAGATTACGTTTAGGCCACACGCGCCTCACACATGGTTACCTGATGTCCACCCCTCGTGGTCCACCACCTGAATGCCAACATTGCCATACATCATTGACTGTTTTTCACTTTCTTTGTATTTGTCCCGTCTATGCATCTGAAAGACGGAGATTCTTGCTGAACACCTCATTACATGGCATCCTCTCTGACTCAGACTCTTTCAATTTCACCCCTATTCGTCACTTCCTGAGAGCGATAAATTTATACAATGACATATAACTGCTGACATATATGTGATTTTAAACTCTGTACCACCTCCTCCACCACTAGCCTTGAGAGGGCCTAGGCCCAGTGGGCTAGTATAAAATAAAAGCATCATCAACAACAACATGTTACGCAAGGAACGAACATTCAACAGACCCAGTTTCAACCGGCTCCCATGTGCATTTTTCAGTTTTTTTAACCTACAAAATTGGTGTTCTCAATAACTTTATTTCTCTGAGCTGTCATTAAAGGACAATTTCTACTTGAGGCGAAATGATTTGGCGGCTCCGTAACTGATGTGGAGCTCATACAATTTATACATTTGGGGGAAGTCTTGTTGGTGCAGTCTTTTGAGTTATGAGTACCGGCACAGAAGTTGCATTTTGGATCCTCATTTTTCCGAAAACACCTGTCACTGGTATGACCAAAGCCCTGGCAATGGTAACATTGTGTTACCCAGAAGCGATCGTATGCACGACATCTCACAAGTCCAACATACACAGAATTGCCATCATCCACAATGGAAGAGCGTACTTCAGGTGACATTTTTACTACCGCAGCCTTAGTGTGTGCATCACTCTTTTGCTTAGTGAATAGCAAATTCATAGCTAAGCCATCGTCGACCAGGGACTTTATTCTTGGGTTCTTGTTGAGGATGCTGGGAATGATCTCATTATCCTCAGCGTCATTAGCAATGCCTACCAGAGTCATTTTTGGTATCATCTTCTTTTTGCTTCGGAGACACTGAAGGCACTGTCCACCCCTAAACACTGATTGATGGCCCTTTCTGCATCTTCTTTGGCTTTCTTGGATGGAAGTCGTACCACCAGTACACCTGAATCAGTTCTAGTTAACTTGTTAACCGGAACCGAAGCCAAAGCAGTCTCGATTGCCTTTGTATGCATATAACAAATCATTTTGACTATCGCTAGTACCCTGCAAATTGTCAATGTATAATCTGCGAGATAGTTTACTTGTGTCCTCATGAGTGTCAGCTAGATGTTTTCTGATTGTGGCATTTAACAAAAACTGCGAGCAAGTGGCCCCAAAGAGTACAACCCGAAAACGGTATATTATGATGGGACTTTCAGAGTCGCTAATGTCGCCGAACCAAAGAAAGCGGGTAACATCTCTATCTTCCTCCTTTAGCTTGACCATCAAGAATGCTTTCTCGATGTCACTGGTATAGGCGTACTTCCCCAGCCTAAACCGCAATAGATGTTGGGACAGGTCCGACACCATGGACGGACCTGTCAACAGGCAGTCATTTAGACTGGGTTGTTGTCCTTGGTGGGCAGAACAGTCATACACCACCCGTATTGGTGTGGTGATGCTGTCTTTCTTTACCCCATGATGGGCCAGATAGTGAACCCTACCCTTCTTACATGGTTCCTTGACATCGACTCTCTCTATAAAGCCCCTATCCTCATAACTCCGAAATACATCGTCATATGCCTGGCGCGTGCTCGGTTCGTTAGACAATTTCCGCTGCAATGCGCGCAAGCGACCTAATGCCAAACCATAGTTGGTAGGCAGGCTTATCTCACTGTTCTTCCAGGGTAAACTAACTTTATATTGCTTGTCTGAGGCACAGTAGCACACAGACTCGTCAAACCTTTGTAGCGCAACTTCCGAGTCATAATCAGTCTCCATAGGATTAATGCCTATGTGATCCAATCTCCACAGTCGTTCCAGGTCGAACTCGGCAGCCATCTTAGGGTCACTAGGTTGGGAATCCTCCCTTCCCAACTCCTCTGCCGCGGTTACATTGACTCTATATATCGAGACCGTGTCGACCAGGACCTTTGACTGTGTAGTATGCACCTTTCCGCTCATGCAGTATCCAAATTTAGTGGGGATTAAAATTACACCACACATCTTTTTAAATCCAGGGTATACTACTTCATAATAATGATCTACACCAAGTAGAACATGCACCTCACTCTGATTTCCCATGGGATCTGACAAGTTAACCCCTTTGCTACGTAATGCGTGTTCCACCTTCTTCACACCCACAGATACATATTCTGGTAGGGTGTCTACTACGATACAAGTCATAAAGTACCGGTTTTTACGATAGAAATATGAAATCTCCGCTATCTCGTAGTCTTGTTTATCAGTAACCCCTGTGAAGCCCTGTAATCGAAGAGTCTCAGCCCCTACGATTCGGTGCTTCAATCCCACTAATACGGACCTCTTTATAAAGGAACGTTGAGATCCTTGATCTAGAAGTACCCGACAAACTTTGTTAATGTCATTACCTTCCATGGGAATCTGTATTGTGGGCAATATAGTGGTGTCTTGCGTGCTACCTAGTGTCACAGTTGTAGTACCCTCATTTTTGACGTCTTTGACTTTATCCGCTGTAGGACACAACTTATCAAAGTGATGTCCTTTGCAGTGCCGACAGGGCCTTAAGTATGTAGCAGTACATTGTCCCTGCTTACCATGTTCCCCACTTAGGCAACCTACACATAGCTTCAATCTTTTCGCCTGTGCTAGTTTTGTCTCATTTGTTGGGTATTTTATGCAGAAACTCCATTTATGTTTGTTGTTACATAGCTTACATAGAATCTGAGCAGGTTTCTTATACACACCCTCTTTCTTTACTTTAGTCCCCACTGTCATGCTTACTGTTCCCCTCTTCTCCACATTCTCACTCCCTCCCGACACATACATTCTCCCTTTGTTCAACTGTAGATTATTGATCTCCTTACTGAACTGAGTTTTGAATTCCCCCAGCTCAAATGATCTTACCTTATCAAGTATTGCCATAGGAAGCTTCTGACGCAAGATAATGACTATCATTTCCTGCGTGGTAAGCCCTAGGGTGTCTAGCGATCGAGTATGGCACTCCATATTTGCCCTGAAGTTTGTCAACTCCTCAACCTTATACTGTGGTTCTGCGAGCCCCAACAAGGCAACGACATGGGCCATCTTCAACTGCTCTCTATCCCCGTATGTGGACTCTAATAAGTGTACCGCTTCAAGATAACTACCACCCACTACTGCAAAACCCTCTATTAAATGTAAGGCCTCTCCTTCCATTTGTCCCTTCAGATAGTGAAACTTGCGGACATTATCCAAAGAGGATTCATGAACCGTAGATCGAAATACGTCCCAAAAAGCTAACCACTCTGTTAACTTTCCCCCAAATGTAGGAAGATTGAGCTTAGGGAGGTGTACAGTATGTTTTGGGTCAGCCCTTCTATGGGCCTCATTATCGCCTCCCTTCTTACTTGCGACAGCACGCTGTAATAGGCGCTTCGCTCTAAAGACAGGTTCGTCATAGAGGGCGCGATTATCACACTCTGTAACTATCTCTTCCTCCTCTATCATGTCAGCCACAATCACCTCACTCAGAGCCGTAATACGACCGTGGGTAGCCTGGACGTTATCTAATCTAGCCTCCAATTCCTCTAGATCAGCAGTAGTGATGAAAGTGTCCACAATTAGCCTATTTAATACTCCCCGAAGTCCCGCCCTTTGATTTTTAGGGGCTTTGATCAGCACCCCACTAGACGGTGTCTCTTTATCGGTTTTATCCATTTTGCATGCGAGCCTATAGGCTATGTATCTAAATGTTACGTTACAAAAACAACGGCCAAATAATAGTCTAATTAAGAGACGCCAACCGGCGGACTTCTATGTTAGGGAGAAAAAATAGTACACTAAATAGCAATACCTACTAATGGATCATATTGAACAAGAAAAAAATGTTAGGTCAGGTCATATGTCACAGGAAGTCTGAAACGGAAAAGAAAATTACTGGGGAAAGATGATGGGTGGGAAGCAGGACTTAGGCAGGCGCAACGATACAACCCCGGCGTCCCTCTCTAGCCCAACGCTTCGTTAGCCCTACAATCTTGTCATACAAGACTTGATTGGTGTCTAAGTCGAGGTGGACACCATCCTGGTCGAGGTCTCGGATGCTGAATGTGAGAGAAACAAAGCGGTGCTTAGTTTCTATTAACCGACACCTCAGGGCGCGGTTAACAGAATTTTTTATGGCTTGATAATCCGCCGCTGAGAACCCTCGGACTCTCGTCCGGCTCTCAATTGCCACGATCTTGCAGCTCCCTCCGGACTCACGCTCCAGATCCAGCTATCTGGAGCTGATTGTGTCAGCTAACTCGCGGGGTACTGTACCGGGGCGTATATCATTGCCGCCTATAAACAAAAAGATCATATGCGGCCTAAACCGAACCACTTGCCCCCACTGGGGGGAGGCTTTCAGGGTATCAACGGTTGCTCCCGGTACCCCGAAGTAGGTCAGCCTGAAAGTTCTTTCCCCCTCGGACGCCCGATACGACTCAGTACCTCCGTCAGCTGCCCTTAGCCTAGTTGCATACGAATGCCCTACTATGGCTATTCGCTGAGGTACCGGCGCCTGAGGTACAGGGAGATAGCTAAGCCCCACCCCTCCGGGGTCCTTGCTCCTGCATCCCTGGGCTAATCCCTTGCTCATTGCCCAAGAAAAATCCCCTACTGGTAGCTAATTCCCGGGTCTGGGCACCAATGTGGTAAACTATCAATGGAAGTTAAATATTACTAAGCTATAATGAATCAAATAAAATCAATCTAAATGAAAACTACTCTATATCTAAATTTAATTCAATCTGAAACAAGCTAATTTATATCCAAAGGTCTCACATAATAAATGTATATATAGGGTAAGGTTATAAGGGTTAATATTAGCCAGGAATTAACTCACCAATAGTTCCACGTGGCAATGAGGCAAGGGAGAACGTTTTACCCAATATGGTGGTGGACAATGGGGAACGAGACTTCGGTCCCAAGACTCGAGTCAAGTTAAAGAAAGAATAAATGATTACATGGGAATGGACATGATTATTATAATTTATGCTTATCTATCAGTCAGTCATGATGTCGATGAGAGCATCGTGATGGTGTAGCTGAGTGTATTGCTGTATGTGTATTGTGATTACAGGCACAAAAGCACGATCAACTGAGGGCGGAAAATTAGATGTTAACTGGTTGGTGTTCGTGAAGGCTCTGGCGTACCTCAAAAGCACACCTTGCTGCCTTGGCAAACCGCCAGGAGCCCAAATTATCGTACCGCATTTAGGTTGCTCTATACGATAAATTATATTAATATATACGATAAATTCATATATACTACATAAGACCATGGCAATATTGCTTAATAGCATATTAGGCCTTTTATAACTTAACTTATTTACAATCTTATAATATACGATCTACTCGTCCTACGTCGTGCTGTAGGAGAGATCGTGACGTCACAGAGACACGAGATCACAAAAGAGTCATATTCTATCGTATTTATACGATAAGTTCAGTGCATTTATTATTGATGAAAGAGTGTTTGGCAAGTCGAAGAACAGATTTGGCTTGATTCCGGGCAGAAACATATGAAGAATGAGAGTCTTGAGTTTTAAGGCGTCGGTACCGTTTGAATGCTTCCTCCTTATTGCGGACAGCAGTAGAACAGGCGTGAGTAAACCAAGATTTTTTAGCATTAGTCTGAGAGAAAGAGAATGGAATGTATGCTTCCATGCCCGATAGGATTACCTCGGTAATGCGTTCAGCACTCTCCGAGGGTCCTCGGCCATGGAAGCAGAAATCATTCCATGGGAAATCAAAGAAGTACTGCCGAAGAGCCTCCCAGTCGGCAGCGCCAAAGTGCCACAAGCGCCGCCGGCTAGGAGGATCGGGTGGCTGTACTGGAGAGATAGGACAGGTGACAGAGATAAGTTTATGGTCGGAGGAGCCCAAAGGAGAGAAAAGATCGACAGTATAAGAAGAAGGGTTAGAAGTTAGAAACAGGTCAAGAATGTTGGGCCGATCTCCGATGCGATCCGAGATACGGGTGGGTTGCTGAACTAACTGCTCTAGGTCATTTAGGATAGAAAAGACGTAGGCTTGTTCACCAGGTGGATCAGTAGTGTGAGAGGAGAGCCAATGGCGGTGGTGAACGTTGAAATCTCCTAAGATGGAGATTTCTGAGAAAGGAGAAATGGATAGAATGTGTTCCACTGTAGAGTTTAGATAGTCAAAGAATTTGGGAAAGTTGGTAGAGTTAGGGGAAAGATAGACAGCACAGAAATATTTAGTAAGAGAATGACAGGAAAGTTTGAGCCATAAAGTTGAGAATTCAGAGGAGTCGAAATCGGGAACACGAGAGCAAGTGAGTTTGTTGTGCACATATGCACAACATCCGCCTTTGGCTTTGAAACTAGGATAGAGAAAGTAGGAGGATACAGAGAAGGGGTTGCTGGATGTTGCTACAGACACCTGAGTTTCGGTGAGGAAGAGAAGATCAGGTTTGTAGGAGGAGAGATGGTGCTCAACAGAGTGAAAGTTAGAGGAAAGTCCGCGAATGTTGCAGAAATTAATAGAAAGAGTAACAGGCCGAGGTCCAGGTAATTGTGTGGGGTAGTCAGGGGATGGTCGGTCGGGTGAGGGGGCATTTATGGTCCCCCCCCCCCTGGGGACTCCGAGGCTGGGCTACAATTCATAATTTTTTTTTTTTTTAATTTTGGTGTGGAAGAATGAAGTGTGGTGTGCATGTTTAGTGTAGTGAAGTGGATAGGAGGAGGAGGTGTTTGTGAGAGCTAGCTGGATTGCTCTCAGTGTAAATGAGGCACAAAGAAAATCAGTAAGAGAGGCCAAGCAAGTGAAACAGGAGTTCCAGCGACTCTTTATCACATGCCTATAACTTCACCTGGGTCTAGCCCTGATCGATTGGTGCCTACAATCTCCCCACTTGAAACATTATCTGCAATTTAGCCATGTTGATTAACTCTTAGCCCACTTAACCCCTTCAGACTCAAATGACGCAGAGGTTGGCAGATTAGGAATAAGAAATAGAGTTCTCTCACTCTTATACAGTAAAAGTCCGTTAATCCGACGACCGATGATTCGAATCTCCCAATAGTCCGAATTTTTCAATTTGAGGCCAAATCCGAATTCACCCGATGGTCCGAATTTCAAGAAGTTGGTCCGAATTTCAAGAAGTCCCAAAGTCCCCTTTTTGAGGCATTAGGCCACTCAAATGACACATAATGGAGCACACACATATCATATGTTCATGAATTCACTTTAAAAGTTTACCATTGTCATTGTAGCCTATTACCTACTTCAAAACATTCAGATTAATGGTCAAAGGAAGCTACTGATATAAACGTAAACACCTTCTTCTTCTTCTTCTTCTTCTTCCACATCGTCTGCTAGAGAGTTTGTTTTGCTCTTGAACGCATCCTTGGGACGCTCCGATGCGCTACTGGCTTGCACCGCATTTTCTGCAAGCGCATTCAGTCTTGAGCTTGAAAACGCACCTTTGGATGTATTAGCCTTGAGCTTGAAAACGCACCTTTGGACGTTCCGATACGCTACTATTTATAGTTCAGTGATCGGAGCGTCCCAAGGGTGCTTTCAAGACAACAAGACAAGGGTGCTTTCAATACAATATAATATAACAGAGCACATCACAAAAGGAAAATCACAAAAGGAAAATTACAAGAACTTCTCAGGGAGGTGCCGTTGTTAAGGCATTACTTCCCGAACCACATCTGATCTTAAAGAGCAAGACAAACTCGCTAGTAGACGGAAGAAGAAGAAGACGTTTATATCAGCAGATTCCTTTGACCATTAATCTGAATGTTTTGAAGTAGGTAATAGGCTACAATGACAATGGTAAACTTTTGAAGTGATTTCATGAACATATGATATGTGTGTGTGCACCATTGTGTCATTTGGGTGGCCTAATGTCTCGATGTTTTCGTCATACACAGGTTCATAGGGGGTAAAGTCCGATAATCCGAAAAATCCACTAATCCGAACGAGGGCCGGTCCGCTGCCCTTCGGATTAACGGAAGTTTACTGTAATTAACTCATTTGCCGACCGTCAATCTTTTATGAATTAGGCTAAATACCAAACCAGCGGGGGTGTGGGGGCGGCAGCCCCCACCTAATATACTAGGTTAGGTTAGGTAAGGTTGTTAGGTTACGCTAATATTACCCCTTATTTTCGTCTTTTACCCCTCAATTTCCCTGTACTTCATAGCCATCCCCACTATCGGGGGCCGTGTCTTAACCCTCTCACCACGGAAGGGCTCTTGAACGCCCATAAAAAAGCATATAACAGGTACCCGGAAGGCCTCTTGAACGCCCAGTGGTTGAAAGCCTGTGAGCTTCGTGTGCGAGGCGTTGGTCCGACGCATGTAAACAACAGCCGGCTGGACCGACGCCCCGCATCTCCAGCCACAAGAAGGAGAGCGTCGCTTGTTCGTGTGTGCCTGTATGTTGTTGTTAAGTATCGAAAAGTGGTGTAAAGTGGCTGTTTTGGCCATAAAGTTATCTCCAATGAAATCATCATCACAGCTCAACCAGTTGACTTAGAGAGCTCTACTTAATGCCATTCTACAGGTAAATAACACAGCTACGCTTGGGGATGCGCGGGAATGCGGGAAGCAGTCTGATTAACGAATATACGGTAGCCTAGCCTAGACGTTTTTCGGCCAAAACACTCGGGTTTCGAGGAATATATATATAATACATAGCCGGGGCTGGAGGGTTAAGATTGTTGGATAATGGGGACAACTTTTTTTCCGGAGATTCTAATTAATGACAACCACTGTATAATGATGAAAACTAGCTAAACCCCCCCAAAAAAACTCACAAAATAAAAGTTGGCCAGGTTCCTGGATATGTTCCTTAATTTGCATGAACAGTAATAGGCCTATAGAAACCTAATCTATCTATCTATCTATCTATTGCCCGACGCCATGATCCCCGAAGGGGTGGCCACGAACGAACCGCCCCCATGCACCTCTGTCCCCAGTCAGTCGACGCCCCTCCTCCCAACCAGCACCGCCTTCGTTCATGTAGTTCCTCACTCCATCCTTCCACCTCATATTCGGTCTACCTCTCCCCCTCTGTCCCTCCACCTCGCTCTTGTACACCCTCTTAGTCATTCTCTCGCTTTCCATACGTTCCATATGGCCGAACCATCTCAAGTTGTTCCTTTTCACACTTTCCAGCACATCTACCTCCACACCACACCTCCTTCTTACTTCCTCATTAGTCTGTCTATCCCTCCATGTAACTCCGCACGCACTCCTTAAGTAATTCATTTCCACTGCTCTCACTCTTGGTCTGAGTCTCTCAACCAACGTCCATGCTTCGCTTCCGTAAGTCAGTGTCGGGATTACCACACTGTCATGCAAGGACTTCTTCACTTCCATACTGACCACCCTATTTCTTGTTACTGCTTTTAGCGTTCCTACAACCCTCTTCCCCTGTTGTACCCTCTCCCGCACCTCTTCATCCATAGTCCCATCTTTACTCAACACACTGCCCAGATACTTAAAAGAGTTGACGATCTCCATAGCCTGACCGTTCAGCTTCACCTCACACTCATAAACCTAATAAACCTAATAAATCATATAAATAACAAATCCACAAAAATACAATCATTGAAAATAGCTGTGGTCCGTCTCCTTAATATTGACCGAAAAAACGCCCATTCTAATCAATCTCAGAGCTCTTTCGGACAGTCACAGTTTACAAACGCCTTCTTTATGCAGTGTAATCAATATTTACCCCCCTGCTGGCAACATAGATGACGATTTCAATAATTCATGGGGGGGGGGGGTGAGGGGGGGCAAAGCCCCCCCTCAACCCATCGTGTATCCAACATTGGCATTATAACTAAGACCATGAATAGGGCCTACACTCATTTCTCAAAATCTGGAGGAAAAAACATAACAAATAAGGGTGCGAGCCTATTCCCTATAATTACTAATATATCACTTCATCTTGGGACGATACCGCTCTCGCAAATTAACCTTACCGTTCACGAGGCAAATACGGGGGTGGGGGATACTAATTAGTATTGATAAATAGAAACGGTTTGAATATCAAGACGCAAATTATACAGTGCACTAATGACATTATAATACACGTTGTGTGAAACATATACACCGCTGATGTTAAATTAACCGGGTGTAAAAATAAGCGGGTGTAATGACGACATGTTGGCCGAGGGCTGGAATGACGTCATCGCTGAGGCCCGCCTTGGCTGATGACGTCACGATAATCAACAACCAATCACAAGCAAGGATACACAACGTCTTGGCTTGGTTAATCAAGATGGCTATATTCTAGTTAATCTCCGTGTTTCAACCCCTCTCTTTCCCTGATATATTTCATACCCTCCCCAGCTATCGGGGTTTAGTATTGTTGAGGTAATTGAAGAAAATAACTAAGAGATATGAGGATATAAATAAAGATCCTTAGTTAATGGGCAAACAAAATACGGTGACTACCGCTACATAGGATCTTACCGAAAACTCTTCATAAGGAACAGTGTGGTGAAGGAGAATACAAGTGTCGGAAAGAGAATGAGGAGAACTGATAAAACGGTAGCCAGGAACAGGAATCGGAGGAGAAAGAAGACGAGTTTCCTGGAGACAGACAACCTTAGGGGAATGGGAAGAGAGTAAAAAAACGCAAATCGTCTCTCTGAAGAGAAAAACTGCGAAGGTTCCATTGCAAAATGGACATACTAAAAAACACTAAAAAGAAAATACGAGTAAATAAGCTGTAAAAGAGAGAATAAAAACGATATATACAAACACATATCAGAGAGGCGGAACAAAAACACGCCGAATTAAAGAGGAACAAGGGAGGAAAAAGAAAAACAAAACAAAAACAAAAAGAGAAGAAAGTAACGGGAAATCGAAGAAACAAAGAAAGGAAAAAAAAGAGAAAACATCAACAAAAGTAACACACAAGTGGGAAGAAAACATATACACTATAGACAACACAGACACACAAAATACAGCAAACAGCGGGAAAGACGCATACATATAAGAGGAAAGAAAAAGGGACAAAGAACAAGAAGAATAAGAACACACAGACTTATGTACAACTAAGAAAAGACTGATGAGGTTAACGGTGAGTAATAATGGAAGGAATGGGGGACGGGGAAGAACAAGGAGGGAAAGGAGAAGATTGATAACCAGGTGGCATAGGGAGGCTTAATAGGGAAGGAGAAGAAGAGATAGGAGGGCTAGAGGGAGAGGGAGGAAGGGGAGAGGAGGGAGGGGGAAGGACAGGAGGAGGAAGGACGGGAGGATGAGGGTCGGGAGGATGAGGAACGAGAAGGAGAGGCCGGGGGGGGGGGGGGGGGGGGGGGGGGGGGAAGGCCAGAGGAGGGAAGGAGAGTGGTAGGGGAAGGGGGGAGCGTAGAAGGGATGGGATGGGATGAACGTCGGCAGAAACGGAAATAGGCGGCGGATGAGAAGAAAGAATATACTCCTCAATCTTGGGCAAAGATTCAAAGGATAAGTCTAAGGAATCGGGGGGTTGGACACAGGACAAAGAAAGAGGAGAAGGGGGGAGGAAGGAGGGAGCTTTTTCTTCTTCCCACTGGGACTCGGGCTCCGCACACTGTGGAGGCGGTCCCTGCGTTTAGAAGAGGAGGCGGGAGAGGAAGAAAGGGAGGAACGGGGCAAATGTTTCGAAACTAGTTTGGCAGAGGAGGCAGGAAGCCGGGAGGGAATCTTGGAACTACGAGACGAGGACGGAGGAAGAGAACGCTGGTGGATGGGGCGTTGAGACAAACCCGAAGAAGTGGAGCGAGGAAGAGTAGTGGAAGGAGGGGGAGTGGAAGTAGGAGTAGAAGAGTTAAAAACAGAGAAAGAGTTAGATAAAGGGAGAGAACACGATGAGACAGCCAAGGGGACGGGGGAGACAGAAGAAACTGAAGGAGGAGAGGAAGAAGGAGGAGAAGAAGGGACAGACGACAGAACCGGAGAAGGAGAGGAGGATGAGGAGGACGGAGGCGCAAGGGGGGGGGGGGGGGGGGGGGGGAAGAAGTGGAGGAGACGGGAGGGTGAGATAAAACAGTTGAAAACGGATGAGGGGAGAAGCCCAGGCGGCGAGCTGCCTGACGAGCCGTAGAATGAGTAAGGCCGTGCATTGTCTTAAGGATCGTAACTTAGACTCGAATTTGAAAACGGGACAATCTCGGGAATCAGCAGAATGGGAGCCCTGACAGTTTAGGCAGCATCGTAGTGGAGACCGGCAGTCACCGACGAGATGGCCAGATTGTGCACAGCGTGGGCAGCTAGGGCAGTCGGGAGTGGAAGAGCGACAGTACTTAACAGGATGCCCAAAGCGCCAGCAACCGCGACACTGCTGAGGACGTGGTAGGGACTCAGTGACGGGCAGGCGAGTACCGCCGACAATAACGTGAGAAGGGAGAGACCGACCATCGAACGTGATTTTGGCGATATTGGCGGGATGGCGGCGATTGGTGCGAGGTGGGATGGTGTAGCAGACAAGACTAACCACAACATGGTCTTGAGCAACAACAATAGTCTTAATAAGGTCGGCACAGTCCGCGAACTGCCGACCACCGAGACGGATGGAAGGAGGGATCAGGACGGTACCCGTACAAGAGTTCAGTCTTTGGTCTTTAAGGGCTGGGATGGAAGTTCCGGAGAAGTCGACAATTGTCGACATAGCAGCAGCCTGACGTTCGTTCTGGACCGTAACGAGACGGGAGTCATCATGGCGGGAGTGGAAGGTGATATCCATGCCCACCTGCTGAAGGAGACGCAGGTGGAACAGGAGGTCATCTCCGGCAAGAGGAGCTGAGGCGGGGACTGAGAAGAACTTAATAAAGTCAGCAAGGGCAAAGAGTGAGGATAAAGGGAGAACAGAAGAACGTGGGCGAGGAGCGGAAGTAATGGGAGGAGAAGGAAAAGAAGAAGAATGTGGAACGGGTGGGAGATACGGTTCGAAAGTGACTATACGAGAGGAAGGGGAAGAAACCGAGGAAGTGGAGGAGGATGAGGGAAGAGGAAGCAGAGGAAGCAGAGGAGAGAGCGAACGGACGAATGGAAGAGGGCTGATCAGGTAGAACGGAGTGGGACACGGAAGAGGACAAAGGGGCAGGAACTGAGTGAGCGGCTAGGGAGGAAGCGAACGTAGAGGAGGTAGACGTGCCAAGAGAACTCGACACGACTAGGCTCGGAACTGTATGTGGAGCAGAGGTCGAATGGACGGTCATAGACAGTGCATGGGTCGGTAAAGGACCCGGTATAGCGGTAGGCAAAGATCTACCACCAACCAAGGAGAGGACGGGCAAGGAAGGAGAGACAAACACATCAGCCATATCATCGCCAGCGCCGGTGATCGAAGATCCAGAAGAAGGCTCCATAATACGAAGGTAACATGGTTCATCCGGGAGAAGCTCCACACCCACCACAGAGCCACAAATTAGAGGACAAGGTACATGCCCTAGGAGTCAAACCCGGATATACACCCCGACCCCCTGTGCCTAATGGGCGGTCAACTCGTCAGTTTCGGGTCCAGCACAGAGGGCGAGATTTGACGATAAAAGATTCCCCTCGTGCGGGCACGTCAGGTACTACAGTTCTACGGGTGGAAGGGAACGCCGTCCACATCCACCCTCCACCAAAGCAGAAAGAATAGTCCAGCCGGCAATGATAGAAGAATGTGAAGTAAAGAAAAGGAAAAAGGTAGAGGGGGGAAAAAAAAAAGACAGAAAAGAGGTACCTCGCAGGCTTCTGGAAACCAACGAGGAGGGAGGTCTTAGCCCACGAGGTCGGCGGGGCCCCAATCCTAAGAAGGTCCGTGGCCCCCCCGAGGAAGAGAGACCACCGGCCACGCTTCAAGCCCCGCCACCGCGACAAGGTGGCTCCCTAACGGCGGGGCAATGACGTAAGAGCCTATGATAATATGGCCTCGTTCCGGTCTCCTCAGAGACCGGGTTAACCTTGATAGCGACGGTCGAGAACCAAGATCATCTTAGGGGGTACCCCTTAATCATTCCTAAGGTACGTCATTGGGACGGAGCCACTGAAAAGTAGAAAATAAAAAAGAAAAGAATTAACACAGTTTGAATAGCGCGCCTATACGCCTTCCATTCCTACTCTTGTTTCCCATCCACATGCCTCCTACCGTTATCTCCCGAGATGCGTCCTCTAATGTATATATCAAGTTGAGCATGTGTATGGGAAGGGTATGGTGGGAGGGCATTTGTTGTCAATGACTTCAGGAGCCACCAATAAATATTAGTTTTTTCTTCCTTCCCTTACGGGTTGTCAAAACCGTAATTTATTGGTGGCTCCTTACGTCAATGACGTAAGAGCCTAGAATATCATGACCGGTGGAGGGACCTTCATATGCTCATCAAAATTAATAATTTAATCGGAAGACTAAAAACGAATACGTAAACTGTGACATGTGAAAGTAAGAAAAATATATATAAGGCGGGTACCATTAAAGAAGCCTTATTTCAGAAAAACATATCTACTGAAGTGTGAATACTGGCAATAGTATACCACAAAAAATCAAAATTAAAATAAAGTTACAAATTTATAGTTGCAATAATACATAGATATTGCTATATAACAGGTATAGGCCTAATGTAGTAATAATACTCCTGTTATCCATTCCCAGATTGTGTGTCCTGCCAACTTGTCATGGAACTTAACACGCCCCCCTATTATGTTATGTTATATTATGTCATTTTTGCAGGTGTAACAGAGGGGGAGAGTTGTGTACTGGAAGGTAATCTGGAGGGGACAATTATGTTATGTTATATTATGCCTTTTTTGCAGGTGTGACAGAGGGGGAGCGTCGTGTACTAGAAGAAGGATACCTGGCAGGGACTCTCTGTTGTCTCTGTTGTACCTCCACTCTGGCCGCTGGTGTCAACCTCCCAGCACGAAGGGTTAGTACCAATAACACTATAGTCAATTCTGGTTAACATGGCAGTTTATTCCATCCTCTCCCAGTTGATCCTTAATTGTTCAAGTAAATATCACCTTTCAGACATCTTAAAGTTCAGTACAGTGAACCCTCAAATTATGCGGGGGACGCGTACTGCGCTGTCGGCGCGTACGTTCGTTTGCACGTACATGAGAGTTAAATATAAATGGGGAAAATAGGTATTGGTCTGGGTCCGACCGAAAGTTGTACTATTTCTACCTTTCATCACCTAAGAACCACAAATATATAACATATTACTGTACAAATATGTTTTTATAACCTAATCTACCACACAAAATACATTTAATGTATAAAAATAAGACAAACGTAAATTAACTCACATTGGTAGTGGTTGAGCAATGGATCTGCGCCATCGATCGATAGTACTGCACCCGAAAGTTCCGTTTCGAAATAATAGGCCTAGCCACCTAGGCCTACTGGTAAAGTTTTGAGTCGAAAAGTAATACACCCTGTATATAGTTTCATATAGCCTACATAGTGTCAAGTGAGATAGTTCAATAGCTCATATACATATTAAGGAATTGGCTTCACATCATTTAGCCAGGGGAGAGCAGTAAGCTTTGAAGCGACTTTCGAGAGACGTGTAAACAATCTCACGTCCAACTCCTGAACAGAAACAGATTTTCCATTTCCGATTTTGTTTGCTCAATAAATGATACATGCAATGAAAAACGAAGAACAGTCTTTTAATTGATTCATAATATCCTGATGTGCTTTATAGATACATAATAGTTTGGGGGAGATGTGTCTCTCTCCACAGTCAACGGTGACGACGTCGGAGGGCCCGGCGTCATGCCAATATGGCCATCCGAAACTCTCCAACATATACGGCTCGACTCTCGCTCGGCGTGTACATTTGAATAATTGAGTGTATTTTTTTATTTCTTGCCTCAATTGTGGTTCAAGCGTAGATAAATTGCGCGTATTTTGAGGGTTCACTGTACTCAGTTTTAACCCTCCAGACTCAGATGGGTGCTCAGGAGGCCATTAACTATTGCCACTATGAGACCCGGATGGCCTCTGAAGCGCCTACGGATTAATCTAAGGCTTAAAGCCAATTAAAACCGCACTAGAGAAAGTTTTGTTGTCTAGGCGGGTCGTCTGTATAACCAACAATAAGAATACGCAGCCAGCCAGTCAGCTAACTCCTGCTTGAAAGCAAGCCTTACGAAAGCTTGTATTGATTTTCCTTAGTCCCAAACCATGCATGTAAGCAGACGACAGTGACTTAGGAATGGTTACAATGGTGAAATATATCAGTAATCAATAATCAATTATCAATACAGTATAATCCATAATAAATTGTTGAACGAATATAAATAGACCGTAGTCGCGGTCGGCAGAGCGGCGGTGCTGCATTCGGACGAAGGTCGGAATTCCCGCTCCACTCGCCGTCTTATTTCTCACCTCACACAATAACTACACAATGTAGAGTGTTCTAATATATGCCTATATATGAGGCGACTTATGCATAACTTTATGCAGCGAGTAAAATGTTAAGTTAATTATCCATAATGTTGATTAATTTTGTTTGTTTAAAGTACAGTATACCTGTATATGTTTTGGAACAATTATGAAAATATGATTTTGGATGTTGGAGTCAAATGTTGTTCATGTGTGTGTGAGAGAGAGAGAGAGAGAGAGAGAGAGAGAGATAAGGCCAATTATGCATTATTTTAAAGCAGACAGTAAGAGGCTAACTAAATTATACATAATTCTGGTGAAGCTTAATTCAGTTTTAAAATATTATTTAATTTAGCAAATACTGTATGCAGAGGTTAATTTGGATTATGAAGTTATTTTTGTACTTTAGCACAATAAAATGTCTTTTAACCCTTGGTTCCCGGATGACCTCATGTACGCCCATAAAAAAGCATGTACCAGGTACCCGGAAGGCCTCTTATGCACCCACGACGTCACAGCCTGTGAGCTTGCTGTGCGAGGCGTCGGTCCGACGCATGTAAACAACAGCCGGCTGGACCGACGCTCCGCATCTCCGGCCACAAGAAGGAGAGCGTCGCTTGTTCTTGTGTGCCTGTATGTTGTTGTTCAGTATCGAAAAGTGGTGTAAAGTGGCTGGTTTGGCCATAAAGTTATCTCCAATGAAATCATCATCACAGCTCACCCAGTTGACTTAGAGAGCTCTACTTAATGCCATTTTACAGGTAAATAACACAGCTACGCTTGGGGATGCGCGGGAATGCGGTAAGCAGTCTGATTAACGAATATACGGTAGCCTAGCCTAGACGTTTTTCGGCCAAAACACCCGGGTTTCGAGGAATATATATATAATACATAACCGGGGCTGGAGGGTTAAGGGGACCGACCGGATAATTACGCTACTTCCAGGTCTTACTATCAATTTAAATTAAATTTGGCACAGGTGTATATGACCATAAAACTAGATAAACACAAATATTATTTTATTTTATTTTTGCATTTTTCTTGCAATTTAGGTAAAAAAAAAATGAAAATCATAGTACTGCAGAAAATGATAAACTCCTACAGAAATCCCCATAGCACATGTTTTATGTGATCAAACAACTCACAAAAGGTGTATCTGTAGTTTCTATAAAACACATTTTATATATTTTGTGTATTTGTTCGATTTAGGTGATGACGGATTCAGGCGAATATATTTATACAAAAATTACAACTTTGACGACATATTGTGAAAAAATTTAAATTATTAGAGTAAATTTGGTTTATAGGCCTTTTAGTGTTTTTAATTACCTTTCCAATGGTATATACACCATTCCTATAGGTCCAATAATAACTGTAAAATAACATCCGGTAGTGCGGCAATATAGGTTCTGAGAAAAACAGGTGAAAGTCTAAGGTCATTAGGTGAAAATTTTTACTTTTGTTTTTTAGATTTATAATATTTTATGCGGGAACATGGCAAAGTAGAAGATAAAGCGTATGGTAGGTTGTAGAGTAGCTTACGCTCTTTTGATTTATATAGGTATGCTCCTCGTACGACCAGTAGTTACTGAGCATGTTAATTTCAAAGTTCGCTATACAGTCCTCCCTCGGGTAGCGCGGCTTTGGACAGTGCGGTTTTGGTCTAACGCGGGTACCCCTAGTGTGCCAAGTCAGCATCTAACACTGTTTTGTTTATGTAGCACGCTCTGTGGTCGGCTGGGGGCTCGGCATCTCTCGCCATATCTCGGCCGTGACGTCAGATTCGGTAGACTCGTTCCAATTTTGGAAGCAATTCCACATAAAAATGGGAATTGACTTCATTGTTGAGAGTTGGAACTCAATCAACCAGCCCATCATTTCATAGATATGATCTGTAAAATAGGGTTAGGTTGTCTGTTACTAATGTTTGATCCATATTTGGTAAGGTTATTGGGTGGTAAATGGTCAAAAAGGTGACTTTGGGGAAGTCGTCAGAACCAATAGAATTAATCCCATAAGTTCTTTGCTTTGTGTAGCGCGGCGCGGTCCCAGTACGATATACCCGCGCTACCCGAGGGAGGACTGTATAACGTTTTTAGAATTACAGGAAAAGTTTGGAAAACATAAAAAAATACTATTTCCAATGGGTTTTCACTAATAACATTTCACTGGCTTATGAAGGGATGTTGACTCTTGTTGAGTAAACACCTATTGGTGTTTTCAGGATTTCGAGTTTTTTAAGCCTAAATTAACCGGTCGGCCCCCTTAATTGATACATTCCTGATTTTAGCCAATCCAACTCACATAATTTTAAGATTATGCCAATTAAGCCAATCCAACTCACATAATTTTAAGATTATGCCAATTAATACACGTGGCCGTACCATCCCACCCTTCTGGCCGAACCATCACCACTGGTAGGGATGGTTCGGCCGATTTAGAAACTTATGTTTCGGGAACTACTGTATAGCTCAAAACTGAAAAGAGCTACGGGTTTGATATAATCAGGCTAAAGAACCAAATAACGAGGCAACATTTAAACACCAACTAGATTATACTACTGCTTAAACCTGAATTTCTCTAAATATTTAAAAAAAAAGTGGCCGAACCATCACCGCTCTCCCCTACCACACTATACGGGGGGACTATACCACTCTGCGTAAAGTAGACGTGCCGTTTTGCCCAAAATCAAAACGGCATACCCAACTCTGCAATGGGTCACCATCATCACTACTAGTCACTATCATCAGCACTACTATTATAATTTTTTAAACCACTCAGCCTGTGCATCCCCCTTATGGACCCTAAACAAGGTCAGAACAGTCATCAAAGCGCCCGACTTGGTAGTCATTCAGCTACTTCCTATTCCGGGGTAAGCACTCAGACTCATCATCGTGGATTACTACTACTACTTTGATTTTTATTTAGTATTGTACATACATTAGATTTTACAAACATCAGATATTAGTCTATTCCTACTATTCTACTATATCACTAATCTACACCATGCAACTTCAATCCAGTTGCCTCCCTATGCGACCCTCTGCCACCGCTGCCTCGTAGTCCACTTCTGCCACCGTCGCTGGTTGTGGTGCAGACAGTCTTGTTCCCCGCAGGCATAGTAGTGCTGATCTGAGCAATGAGAAAGATAGACGGCACCTCATCCAGGCTTTTTTTTTTTTTTTTTTTTTTTTTCTATATTCCAACTACTCCCTCTCGGGCATAGGCTGAGAGCCTGTACATTTCACCGCTCAACACGGTGAAGCCCGTGAGGTCTTGTTCCAGTCTGGGGAGTGAGACATGTGAAGCATCCATCATGGCTCGAAGCAGCTCCATCTCTGAAGCGGCCGGTTGCTTCGCTCAAGTGCTTCACCGTCTCACCCTCCAGACTCAGACCCTCACTCTCAGAACGCCACCTATTGAGCAGTGAACTCACTAGGCATTGTCCCCCTGTAACATATTTTGAATATGGGAATATTCATACAGTGTTATTTAATCAGGGAACAATGAGGGTATTTTTTTGGCATTTCGGTGGGCTTTGTGGTAATGCACTGATACTAGGTACAGCACAAATTCAATCCCAATAATATCTTCCCATTGACATATCGGGATTTGAACCCGGGTTCATTGGATTACCAATCCAGTGGCATGACCACTCCACCACACCTCCTACAACGTGACTCCTGGGCTGTTTCTTCTTCTCTGCGATGATCTCTGCAAGCCTTGAATAGAAGCACTGGGCCCTAGGTCCCATCCCTCCAGATGTGGTGAAGACTAGTGGGGTAAAGCTGCCATGTTCGATATTTAAGATCCTTTCCCCATATGCCCTGACCTTCTCTTGTGTGCAGCATCCAGAGACAGCCCGCTGTAGCTATGGGCCATTGGGTCAAATATTCTTACGTCAAAGAATGCTCGCTGTGCTCTTGTCCTAAAACTTCTTGCACTAACGTCTACTCGTGCTTCGTTGGATGTGTTGGCCGTCCTGTGCTGCAAGATCTCTCCCTCCAAGGGAATGAGTGATGGTTTGCGCACCACATCTCGACACACCTCCGTTCGCCGTTACATCTCTTACTTCATCGTGCCTGATGCTGATGAATCCTCCCTTCTTACATATCATGCTGTGGTCTGCATCATTGTTGATTCCACAAACGCATCGATTGGGCAGTCCTTCAATCGGCCAATCATACCTCAGTGCAATAGCATCATTAAATTCTTGTTTGTTTAGATTGAAGCCTTTTGCCTTGATTGGTACTGTTGTCAGCCAATTTGAAGCACCCGTTTCTTGTGCTATTTGTACTTTTCTTGTTAGTCTCAGGGAAAGTTGTCGCATCAATTGTGCCAGGTCATTTTTCTGTGAGTTTTGCCTCTCTGACGTGATGGTCTTTCTGATGTTGTAGATGTCCGCCTGGTCCACTTCACCGTCAGAATCTTGCGCTACGATGCGTTCAGTGAGAGATTCTGTTATCTTTACTGAGTTCTGGTGTTCCGTTGTCGCCCTTCTCAACGGATTGATGATTCCAAGCCCTCCTAACCTAGGAGGAAGTGCGAGCAACTCCCTCTCTGTAGCATTTGGGGTGTGGGACTTCATCCAAGCTGGGATGAGTTTGTCTCTGATGGCATCTTCTAGCGGTTGAAGTTGTGGACCCACGTTTGGAATGGTACGCATCAAGTAGGTCCAGCGGTGTTTGACCCCATATGTGAATGCCGAATATGCAGCCTGTGGTTTCGTCTTTGCAATTTTGGCTAGTATTTCGATTTCTTTTACCCACTCTCTGACCTTCTCTTCCATGTATTGCTTCTTGAACTCTTCTGTGACAATCACTGCCCCAAGATGACGCTGTCCGTCCTTTGTTACGACCACTTCACTTCCGTTGAAAGCTTCTAAGGCATTTTCGTAATGTTCTGGTTTTACTATCAGTATAGACTTACTAACATTTGGAAAGTATCCTATTTCTGGTCCCACTTGTGATACTTGCTCCCACCAGCTCTTGAGATCGTTGACTTTACCTGCCCCAGTGAGATCATCTGCATAGGCCGCCTGCTTAACATGTGTCGTCTCATGTCTTGTTAATGATTGCAACACCGAGAGACCTAATGCGTACATCGCCATTGCTACTGGGTCACCTTGTGTGGTTCCTTCCATTGATTTCAGTGCCGTTCCACGTCGTGAGTTTTGGTTGTTTACTATGAAGAGGTCCGCAGGCTGTTTATAGGTATTCTCTACATACAGTAGGTGGCTAAGCTGGGGCATTTTACCTTGATGTTGTGTATTGCTGTCTTTCTGTTGATGGTGTTAAAGGCATTTGATGCATCCACTAACAGCACGGCTTCACATTCTTCTTGCTCATATATTTCTCTTATTGCATGAATTGCTGCCTCTCCCCCTGCTTGGTGGCCACCACACACTTGGAGATTTCCAGCCGCTGACCGCACATCGTCCTTCACCACCTCCATTATGCATTTTCCGATGATTCTTCTCAACACTTCACCCACCCCTACAGGTCTGCACCCTAGATTCTTGTCCAATGGTATTAGACGACAAGCTGTGAAGGCCTCCAAGTGTTGACAATCTTGAGTGGCCATTTTTCTTGCAAGATCTGCCAGCGCCCTGCGTAAGTCGGTCGCCGCAACTCCGAAAAGTGTGCTGCTCAGGATTGTTCTCCAACCGTTTTCAGCCAGCCCTGAGGGTCCTGCTCTGCCTTGGGTCCCTAGAGCCTTTTTCCAAATCTTCTCACCTGTGATTTGTTCGTAGATGACGGGGTTCTGACTCAAGTATATACTAGGTTGCGGATGTTTCTCTTCCAGTAGCTTGATAGTATCTCTTGTGATAGGCAACAGCCCACCAGCTGCCTCCTTTTTCAGGGATCGTATTGCAGTTCCACTTTACCTTGTCTCATCTGGTCGCCGAATCTCCTGGCCTTGTCCTCAGTGTTTTCTCTTTTGTGTTGCCGTCTGCCTTGTCTCTCTTGTAATGCTCTGGCTTCACTGAGTAAGTCATCCATCTTGTTATCATTCCACAGTTTCACTCTATTGTTAGCGCAGTCACGTTTTCCGCTTGTCTAGATTTGCGGTGAGTTTTTTGCAAGAAGAGATGTGGAATGCTGAAAAATAACTTGAGAGCATACGGGGCTAAAGGTCTGTCATAGACATAGTTATAAATGAGCTTTTTCATCTCTGTCAACAGTTTGGTGGTGGCGTCACATTTAGGTGGGTTGAATAAACTGTGTGCAGACCAATCTACAATTTCTGAGTAAGCTGCCTCTGTCCACATTTTTACCTCCTCTCCCCATAGTCCTTTCCACTGAAGGGGTCCTCCTCTGCCATCAACTTCTGCGGGTCTCTCCAGGGCTGCTTCCCTCTGTACTTACACTAGTTGTACTTACACTAGTTGTTTTTTTTTTTTTTTTTTTTTTTTTTTTTTTTTTTTCTATATTCCAACTACTCCCTCTCGGGCATAGGCTGAGAGCCTGTACATTCCACCGCTCAACACGGTGAAGCCCGTGAGGTCTTGTTCCAGTCTGGGGAGTGAGACATGTGAAGCAACCATCATGGCTCGAAGCAGCTCCATCTCTGAAGCGGCCGGTTGCTTCGCTCAAGTGCTTCACCGTCTCACCCTCCAGACTCAGACCCTCACTCTCAGAACGCCACCTATTGAGCAGTGAACTTGCGGGAGTGAGCATGCTCGTTAATTCCCGCCTCCTAAGATATGTTTGTCATACCGTGCTTTGAAACTATGCACTGATGGTGCAGACACTACTTCGGCTGGCAATTTGTTCCACCCACTAATCGAGTTGGTAGGAAATCTTTTACTTTTCAGATCAGATTTACTATTTAGCACTTTTAGTTTGTAGCTGTGACCTCTTGTCCTCTCACCTCCATCCCTCTCTATGAAGTTTTCTTGGTCGATTTTGTCAATACCTCTAACACATTTATATATCTGAATTTGCTGTCCTCGTTTCCTTCTCTGTTCCAGTGTAGGTAGATTCAATCTCTCGAGCCTCTCTTGGTACTCCAAATTTTCCAAACCTGGGATCATCCTCGTAGCTGCTCTCTGTACCCTCTCAATTTTGTGGATATGTTTCTTCAAGTGAGGGCACCACACTACAGATGCATATTCCATCCTGGGTCTTATTATTGCCGTTATTATTTGTTTCATGGTGTTTTCATTAAGATAATTGGAAGACATCCTGATATTTGCCAATAGTGCTAGTGATTCTCTCACTATCTTATTTACGTGGCTTTCTGGAGACATGTTATCCTTATATTCTATCCCCAAGTCTTTTTCTTTTTCTGCTTTGGGAATCACTTCGTTTCCTAGTTTATAATCTTTTCTAGGTCTGTACTTGCTTTTACCCATTTCTAGAGTCTTACATTTCCCTGCATTGAACTCCATATTCCATTTGATGCTCCATTCATGGATCTTTTGCAAATCTGCTTGGAGCTCAAGGCAATCCTCCTGGGTTCTGATCGTTTTAAGCAGCTTAGCATCGTCCGCAAACATGCTCATGTAGCTTGTTAGTCCCTCAGGTAAGTCATTTACAAATATTAGAAACATGATTGGGGCTAGAACAGATCCTTGTGGTACCCCACTCGTAATTTGAGTCCAGTTTGACGATTTCCCCCTTACTGTTGTTCTCATCTGTCTTCCGCTAAGGTAGCTCTCCATCCATTTCAGCAGTTTGTCTCCTATTTTTCCCTCATGTTTTAATTTCCACAGCAATCTCTTGTGTGGAACTTTGTCAAATGCCTTTTTAAAGTCTAGGTAGGCACAGTCTACCCATCCTTCCCTCTTGTCCACTGTGTCTATTACTCTAGAGTAAAAACTCAACAAGTTGCTTACACATGATCGCCACCTCTGAATCCAAATTGTCGGTCAGTAATTAATCTTTTGAATTCCAGGTAGTTCACCCATTTGTCCCTTATTAATCCTTCCAGAGTCTTCATGAGGATGCTCAATAGTGATACAGGTCTATAGTTCACTTTATCTCTGCTTCTATCTATCTATCTATCTATTGCCCGACGCCGTGATCCCCGAAGGGGTGGCCACGAACGAACCGCCCCCATGCACCTCTGTCCCCAGTCAGTTGACGCCCCTCCTCCCAACCAGCACCGCCTTCGTTCATGTAGTTCCTCACTCCATCCTTCCACCTCATATTCGGTCTACCTCTCCCCCTCTGTCCCTCCACCTCGCTCTCGTACACCCTCTTAGTCATTCTCTCGCTTTCCATACGTTCCATATGGCCGAACCATCTCAAGTTGTTCCTTTTCACACTTTCCAGCACATCTACCTCCACACCATACCTCCTTCTTACTTCCTCATTAGTCTGTCTATCCCTCCATGTAACTCCGCACGCACTCCTTAAGTAATTAATTTCCACTGCTCTCACTCTTGGTCTGAGTCTCTCAACCAACGTCCATGCTTCGCTTCCGTAAGTCAGTGTCGGGATTACCACACTGTCATGCAAGGACTTCTTCACTTCCATACTGACCACCCTATTTCTTGTTACTGCTTTTAGCGTTCCTACAACCCTCTTCCCCTGTTGTACCCTCTCCCGCACCTCTTCATCCATAGTCCCATCTTTACTCAACACACTGCCCAGATACTTAAAAGAGTTGACGATCTCCAATAGCCTGACCGTTCAGCTTCACCTCACACTCTGTGACTTCACCCCTTTCGAAGACCATAACCTTGCTCTTCCCCGTATTTACCTTCAAATTCCGTTTTTCGCACACTGTTCCAAACTCATTTACCAGACCCTGCAACTCCCATTCATTATCACTCATCAGAACTGTATCATCTGCAAACAGCAGTATAGGTAGCTTCCACTCAATTCCCTCCCTTTTCAGCGATACACCAACATCCACTGCTCTTGATAGTATTTCTTTCATAACTCCATCCATATATACAGTAAACAACCACGGGGACATCACACACCCCTGTTTCAAACCAACATTCAGGTCAAAGAACTCGCTCTGCTCACTCTCCACACGTACTGCCGCCTTTGCACCCTCATACATGCTCTTCACTGCTTTCAGCAACTTGCCCTCTACTCCGTATATTCTAAGTACTTTCCACAAACCTTCTCTATCCACTCTGTCATAGGCCTTCTCCAAGTCCATAAAGGCAACATACACCTTTTGTTTCTTCTCCAGATACTTCTCCACAACACAATTCAGGGTAAAAATCTGATCTACACATCCTCTTCCCTTCCTAAAACCTCCCTGCTCGTCGCCTATCCATTTCTCCGTTCTCACTCTCACTCTCTCAATCACTACCCTACTGTATACCTTCCCTACTACGCTTAGAAGACATATTCCTCGGTGGTTACCACACACTCCTCTTTCCCCTTTGCCCTTATATAGGGGGACTATTATGCCAGTCTTCCAGTCATCGGGTGCACTCCCCTTCTTCCATGCTAGTTTGCACATTTTTCATACCCATTCTATCACTATCTCACCACCATACCTCAACATTTCCCCACACACTCCATCTGTTCCTGGTGCTTTCCCCAACTTCACTCTTTTCATGGCTTCCCACACTTCTGACCTCCTGATCCCCACCTCCTCCTCCACTACTTCTCTTCTTCTCCCTCCCATACCATATCCAGCTATGTTTGCTGGCTCTTCATTCCTTTCATTTAGCAACTCACTGAAGTACTCCCTCCATCTTTCAACTCTCTCTTGCTTCTCGGCTAGCATTCTCCCATTCTTATCTTTCACACCCTTACTGTTTCCCTTGCTACCTTCCCTAACTTTCTTGACTTCTTTCCAGAACAGTTTCTTACTCTCCCTCCATTTTACACTCAGATTCCTTCCAAATTCCTCATCTACTCTTCTCTTACTTTCCTTCACTACTCTCTTCACCACCCTCTTACTCTCCACGTACCTCGCTCGTTTCTGTCTCTCGGAATCTTCATTCCCTCTACTACCCAACCACTCTCTATATGCTTTCTTCTTTTCTTCCACAGCTATTCTTACCTCTTCTGTCCACCATGCTGTACCTTTCACTCCCCTCCCTCTTCTCCTCACTCCACACACCTCCTCACATGCTGCACAGATCTCATCCTTAAACACCTTGCTCATCTCCTCCACTTCCTCCATAACTTCCAGGTCGAACCCACCTAGTCATCTTTCCACTGCTCTCCTGTACTCCTCCCTGACTTCCTCCTCCTGCAACCTCTCCACCCTTCTCACCATTCCACCCTCCTCTCGCCTCCCTCCCGCTCTCCTCACCCACTTCTTTTGTATCCTAACCTTAGCTACCACTACATAATGATCAGACAGACCCCCTCCAATACCCCTATACACCCTAGCATCCATCACAGATTTCTTCATTCGTTCATCCACACATACATAATCAATCGATGACTTTCGTTCCACCACTGTCTTATCCTTCATCGTCAACATTCGTTTCCACGTGTACCTGTGGATCATTCTGTGTCGGAAGAAGGTGTTGGCTATCCACAGCCTCCTCCCCACACATACGTCCACAAGTGCACTACCATTCCCATTCACCTCTGATGGTACCCCCCACCCTCCCACCACTCCCTCAACTTTCCTATCACCCACCTTACCATTCATATCCCCAATCAGAAATATTCTTTCGTTCTTGTCAAACTTCTCCAGGCACGCCTCCACATTCATCCAGAACTCCTCTTTCTTTCTTTCAAGTATATCCTCTGTCGGGGCATACACGCATACAATCACCCACGTTTGTATTCCTACTTTCATTCTCACCCACACAATCCTTGAACCCACAGACCCATACTCTCTTACACATTCCTTCCATTTGCAACTTACAAACAAACATGCACCTTCTCTCGCTGTTCCTTCACTCACTCCAGCACACACACCCATTCCACACTCCCACTCTCTCACATCTGAACCTTTCCATTTAGTCTCTGTCATTCCACATACGTCCAGCCTGGCATTCACTAACACTTCCAGAACCTCTCTCTCTTTTGTGCCATCATTCATGCCACTAACATTCCACGTAGCCATTCTCAGAATGTCCGTAGGCATGTCCTTAGTTGGTCGTGGTTCGTCAACGTTGGTTCCGTCCGCATCCGAGGCTGTTCGTTCGTTTTTTTTTGCTTAGATATTTTTTCCGGGTGGGGGTCGCAAGCCCACCGACCCAACCTCTTTAGTCGCCTCTTACGACACGCAGAAGGCTTCCTCCCTTAAATATAGGAATAATGTTTGCTCTTTTCCATTCTGTAGGTACTATCCCTGTGTCCAATGATTTGGTCATTATGTCATATAACGGTATACTCAGTTCCATAGCATTTTCTTTAATAATCCAGCCTGATACTCCGTCCGGTCCAGCGGCTTTGTTTGGATCCACCTTACTCATTTTGTCTATGAGCTCTGGTCTGTTAAATGTTACTTCCGGCATTTCCTCTGTACCTATCTCATTGGTTTCTGGTGCAATGAATTCTCCTTCTTTTGTAAATACTGATGCAAAATTTCTATTTAGTTCTTCCGCAATCTCTGTATCCTCTTCTATGATTCTGTTTCCACTTTTAATCTTAACGATCGTGGCTTTTTATCTTCCTTTTGCCGTTTACAAACTTGAAAAACATTTTTGGATTCTTTTCATAGTTCTCCACTATCCCTTTCTCATGGTTTGCCTCTGACCTCCTCCTCATTTCTGTGTATTTGTTTCTCTCCTCTTTATACTTTTGCCTGTTATCTTCCGAATCCCAGTTTCTCATCTTTTTCCAGGCTTTGTTTTTTGCTTCCTGTGCTTGCCTACATTCGCGGTTAAACCATACTTTGCGATTACTTTTTTTCCTTTTATTAATGTACTTAGGGACAAAAGTTTTTATACCAGTATCATAGATCTCCATGAATGCCTTGAGTTTTTTGTCTACCTCACTTGCAGATAACACCTGATCCCAATTTTGTGACTTGAAAAAATCCCGTAGTCCTACGAAATCGGTTCTGGAATACATCCAGTGATTTTCCTTGTGCTTTTCCCTTCCCTTGGGTAGATTATACTTCAATAGTAAGTCTATGTCTAGAACTGCATGGTCGCTTTTTCCTAGTGGGCATAGGTACTGAATACTTTGAACCTCCTCCTCCCTTCTTGTGAATAGAAGGTCCAATCTAACTGGTTGATCACTTCCCCTTACTCTTGTTGACTCTTTTACATGTTGGTACAGTAAACTTCCGTTAATCCGAAGGGCAGCGGACCGGCCCTCGTTCGGATTAGTGGATTTTTCGGATTATCGGACTTTACCCCTATGAACCTGTGTATGACGAAAACATTGAGACATTAGGCCACCCAAATGACACAATGGTGCACACACACATATCATATGTTCATGAAATCACTTCAAAAGTTTACCATTGTCATTGTAGCCTATTACCTACTTCAAAACATTCAGATTAATGGTCAAAGGAATCTGCTGATATAAACGTCTTCTTCTTCTTCCGTCTACTAGCGAGTTTGTCTTGCTCTTGAAGATCAGATGTGGTTCGGGAAGTAATGCCTTAACAACGGCACTTCCCTGAGAAGTTCTTGTAATTTTCCTTTTGTGATTTTCCTTTTGTGATGTGCTCTGTTATATTATATTGTATTGAAAGCACCCTTGTCTTGTTGTCTTGAAAGCACCCTTGGGACGCTCTGATCACTGAACTATAAATAGTAGCGTATCGGAACGTCCAAAGGTGCGTTTTCAAGCTCAAGGCTAATACATCCAAAGGTGCGTTTTCAAGCTCAAGACTGAATGCGCTTGCAGAAAATGCGGTGCAAGCCAGTAGCGCATCGGAGCGTCCCAAGGATGCGTTCAAGAGCAAAACAAACTCTAGCAGACGATGTGGAAGAAGAAGAAGAAGAAGAAGGTGTTTACGTTTATATCAGTAGCTTCCTTTGACCATTAATCTGAATGTTTTGAAGTAGGTAATAGGCTACAATGACAATGGTAAACTTTTAAAGTGAATTCATGAACATATGATATGTGTGTGCTCCATTATGTGTCATTTGAGTGGCCTAATGCCTCAAAAAGGGGACTTTGGGACTTCTTGAAATTCGGACCAACTTCTTGAAATTCGGACCATCGGGTGAATTCGGATTTGGCCTCAAATTGAAAAATTCGGACTATTGGGAGATTCGAATCATCGGTCGTCGGATTAACGGACTTTTACTTGTATATAGAATTTTCCATGGCCATACTTAAAAATTCATAGCTCCAACTTTCCTCCCCTGCTCCGGCTTCAAGATCTTCCCAATTCACTTCCTTACAGTTAAAGTCCCCACACATGACTATTTCATCCTTTGAAGCCAAGATATTTCCTAGCACACTAATTGTTTCCTTACGCATTAGGCTATGCTCCTCCTTACCCCATGTCTTCGTCTTGGGAGGTACATACGCTACTATCACCACTATTTTTTCGTTTCCACCAATCTCTATTGCTAAAACTTCTGCTGTTGAAGTTACTAGTTTTATCTCAGACACAATCAAATCTTTCCTAGTAAGGATGCACACTCCACCTCCGTGTCGAAATTTTCTGTCCCTCCTCCAAATCCTGTATTCAGACCATCCTAGCAAATTTATATCGAGGTCTTCTCTTAGTTTTGTCTCAGTGAGACATACTATTTCTGGTTTCTTAGTATTGAGTAAGTCTGTTAGTTCTAGTTTCTTAGAGATTAGCCCATCGACATTGCTATATAGAATCCTTATACTTTCTAGTCCCCCATTACCTGCTCCAAGCCCCTTATCTGCGGCAGTCTGTTCCCTACCCTCTTTTACTTTTAGTTTCTTTTTACCGAAAGTTTCATAATCTTCCCCATTCTTACTCCGTAAAAAAACTTATTCTTTTCTTGTTCTGTCCTCTTGCTATTTTCCTCCTTGGCGGTTTTCCTTAGTTCAGCCTCCTTCTTTCTCTCTTCTTCTGGTAAGTCTCGCCTGATGTAGATTTTGTCCTTACCCTCTAACCCTTTTAGCCTAGCCGCTACTGCCATGATTTCATCACATGTCCTTCTTGACTTAAATTCGATTTTTACCAGTCTATTGTATTCCTTTGTATATTTTCCCAGCCTAAACATGTCTGATATTTCCTCCTTCCAGGTGTCCTCCTCATCTTTAATAGATTCCAGAATCTTGTTGATGCGACCTTCATCCTGTTCTTTTCGTTTTGTCCAGTCTAGTTCCTCCTTTTCTTCCACCCCTGATATTATGAGGCAGTTAGCCCTACAACTTTCTTCCTGGATGGCCTGAGAGTTTTCGTGGATACCTTGCTTAACCATACTTTTTACCTGGTCCTTTATCCTAACATCTTGCTGTTTCTGTTCATCCAATATCTTCCTGAATTCGTCACTATGTGCCTTCCTTACACTGTCTAAATCTTTTACCACTTGGTCTCTAGTCATGCCCCAAGCATTTTTACCTTCAGAGATACTGGCATCTAGCCTAGTCATTATCACTGCCTTTTCTCTCTCCACTGACTCCAACCTGTTCTTCAACTCACCATTCTCTGTAACAATTTCCTTCTTAACCCTCCAGCCCCGGGGGCTATAGCTCGCGACTGTGCTGCGGTACCGGGTGTTTTGACGATCTTTGGCCTATGTTAACTACTCTGTAAGTCAATGAATATGGCATGTAATGTTGTGAATAAAAAAGAATAATGTTCCACAAACCTTCCTCTGTCGAATGGCGTTGAGTAGAGGTCTCTAGCCCCTCTGGTTACATAATGGTGAGCGCGGGAAGACGAGTGCTTTTTTATGCGGCAAATTCTTCCCGCGTTCGAACGCGTCGCCCCGGCCATGGCTACGACGCACCTAGCCGCTCGCCGCGCCAAAATATTTATCTCCCTTAGACGATTTTAGTGTTTGATATTGAGAGTGTGATGTTTATTTGATATTTTCTAGTTATTTTGAGGCCAATTATATAAAATATGTTTATTAGGGTATCACTGTCACTGATATTGCTAATTTTCACTCGATACCGTACATTTTATTAGTAATTGAGGTAGGTTATTGTTGTATTAGGCACTGATTATTCGTTATTACAGGTGTTTATTATTCTTTGGTCATCAAGTATTGTGTCTTGTGTCACTTTCACTTTGATAAATATGCTTTAGAGTGTCACTGTCACTGATAATGCTCATTTTCACTCGATACCGTACATTTTATTAGTAATTGAGGTAGGTTATTGTTGTATTAGGCACTGATTATTCGTTATCACAGGTGTTTATTATACTTTGGCCATCAAATATTAGGTCTTGTGTCACTTTCACTTTGACAAATATGCTTTAGAGAGTGTCACTGTCACTGATAATGCTCATTTTCACTCGATACCGTACATTTTATTAGTAATTGAGGTAGGTTATTGTTGTATTAGGCACTGATTATTCGTTATCACAGGTGTTTATTATACTTTGGCCATCAAATATTAGGTCTTGTGTCACTTTCACTTTGACAAATATGCTTTAGAGAGTGTCACTGTCACTGATAATGCTCATTTTCACTCGATACCGTACATTTTATTAGTAATTGAGGTAGGTTATTGTTGTATTAGGCACTGATTATTCGTTATCACAGGTATTTATTATACTTTGGCCATCAAATATTAGGTCTTGTGTCACTTTCACTTAGTTATATGATTTGTAAACGTTTTATATACAATTTATTGTGTCTTTTTTCACTGATTTCTATATTTCTATAGGTTCTAATCATATGAATGTCACTTGGTATATACATATGTGTCACTTTCATATATTATTATGGTGGAATTGTATTTGTATCAATTTTCTCATAATACATGACTTTTGTATTACAATAAATTGGTTTTCTTTCACTTTTTGCCTATATATAATTATAGTGTACATATTGTCATTTTATTTGGCAATTTCAGTATGATTATTAGAACTCCAGCTTGGAGTGGTAATCAAAGAAGCACTCTAAAGCACAGAGTGCCACCTTGCACTCCACACACTCCATGGTTGACTTTTTACCTGGGTTCGGCCTCACCCTGCTGTTGTAGCAGACATGGCACCGCTTCTGCTGTGTTCTTCCTGATTCATTCTGAGGCAGGGAACCAAGCCTGTGCCTAATCAAGTATTGAGCAGCCTGCAAGCGGTCGATAACGGCGGGCCCAGGATGTGCCACTGCCCTCTGTGACGTACCATACTTCTCCAGGAGCTCCGTCAACACCTGCTTTTGGAACCTCCGCAGGCTATTGAACTTCAGGGGTGTGTTCACATTCCGAAGCTTGTATATATTGTATGCATTCAGAACTGACATGTCCACCATATGCAGAAAGAACTTTTTGTACCATCTGCACGAGGTACGCAGGCAGTCAATGAAGCCTATCTGCATGTCGGACTTGTCCACCAGCCTCATGTTGATGTTGTAGTCCAGGACAGCATCGGGCTTGGTCACCCTGGCCTGGGTGCGGCGATCCACCTTGCCAGTCTCCACCATTTCCCCCTTGTGGATGGTGGTCAGGAGGTTGACCTTCCGCTGGTCGTGCCAGTGGATAGCCAGAATGGGCCCCGACTTCTTCTTGAAGACATCACCTTTTTTGGTCTTTGGAGGGAAAGGTGGCATGCCCTTCCTTTTCCCTCGTACTGTGCCTACAGTCCCCGTCTTGCGCTCATGCAGGTACTGTGAGAGAGTGGGGGACGTGTAATAATTGTCCGTGTAGAGGACGTGATTCTTATGGAAGTAGCGGTCCATCATGGCTTGCACCACTGCTCCGCCAAAGCCAATGAGGGGGTCCACAAGCAAGTCCCCTTCCTTCCCACTGTAGACCAGGAAGTCCAGGACATAGCCAGTTTGGCAGTCGCACAGCACAAAGAATTTTATGCCAAAGCGATGTCTTTTTGAGGGGATGTACTGCCGGAAGCTGAGTTTTCCCCGGAACAGCACAAGAGACTCGTCAATGACGACCTTGCGGAAGGGCTTGAAGTAGGAGGTGAAGCGTTCTCGCATCATCTCATACAACGTCCTAATCTTCCACAGCTTGTCTGGGAGGTGGACGTCAAGGTTGGTGACAAGATGGAGCGCTGCGAGGATATCAAGGTACCGGTCGCGAGCCATATATTTCCCGAAGGCAGGGGTGGAAATCAGATCATTGGTGATCCAATAGTCAGGCAACCTATGCTTCTTGACATGAGGCATTAGCATGGTGAGTGCCAGGAACACCATGAACTCTTTATGAGTCACTGGGGTCCACTTCCTCATGTGGCCCTTGGTCACCTTGCCCAAAAAGTGGACCTGGAATTGGTGCTGCTTATTTGTCTCTTTGACAACATAGCCTACCACCTCCTCATCAAAGAAGGCCTCAAATAGTTTGTGTGGTGGAGCATTGGGGCCTGCAGGAAAATTGGGGGTAATGCCTGAACCCTCCAGTACCTCATCAAAAGCTGGCACATCAGGGTTGTATCCATCCCCATCAACTACGTCTTGCCACTGAAAAACGTAGAATGGGTCTTGTCTACGCTGACGAGGAGCTCCAGCTGGTGGCCCAGCACGCCCAGGGCCAACTCGGGAGGCGCGCGCCCTAGGGCGGCGAGGGCGTCGGGCAGCACGACGGGCAGCACGACGCCGGGCCAAGCGGATGGGTCGAGGGTCGTCGATGTCCATATAGTCATCGTCAGAGTGGTCATCTTGCCCTGACGGTGGACCTATGTAATCATGGCCAGAGTCTTCAGAGAGGTGCCCTTCATCATCAGTGGCCCCCACATAATCTGGCGGGGAACCAGTGATGCGTGGGCGGCGGGCGGGTGAGCCCAGTGATTTGGCCTTCCCCACAACCTTCCCACAACTACAACTCTGCTTGCCCGCTGCCATTTCAGTGGAAGTAACCAATAATTAAAAACAAAAACACCTGTATTTTGTATCTGATTAAAAATAAAAGAAAACCCTAGTTTTAAAAAAACGTGAAAATAACTACCTGGGACAGACCCCAGGTAGCGCCGTCCCCGTCAGTGCCACCACAATGGAAAAAAATTAAAATGGAAAAAAAAAAAATGAAAAGTGGTGTCTGCAAGGTCACCGCGGGCAGGTGGGGATCGACTTGGCTACCCTTTGGGGGTAGCCCAACCGAGATGCGTGGAGAGACCACGCACAGGATGGCAGATGTGTGTGGTGCAAAAACTTTAACCAATTTTGCACACTGTTTTTAGCTTATAGCAGTGACAATGCAATATCCACGGTACTCAGCAAGACCCTATTGGTTACGATACCGCCACTGCGCAAAGTATAATAAACACCTGTGATAACGAATAATCAGTGCCTAATACAACAATAACCTACCTCAATTACTAATAAAATGTACGGTATCGAGTGAAAATGAGCATTATCAGTGACAGTGACACTCTCTAAAGCATATTTATCAAAGTGAAAGTGACACAAGACCTAATATTTGATGGCCAAAGTATAATAAACACCTGTGATAACGAATAATCAGTGCCTAATACAACAATAACCTACCTCAATTACTAATCTAACAACTTCAGTCACTAGGTATGCTCAATGTCTCTGACAGGGCCAAACAAATCAGGCTCACTAATGCCTTCAACATTTTCTATGACAGAGCTCCAGAGTATCTAAAGAATGAATTTGTTAAAGCAAATGAGAGGAGTGGACATAATACAAGAAACATGATGTTTAATTTTAAGGTCCCGAGAATCCAAGGACAGGGTAAGCAAACATTCTTCTTCACTGCCATCAAAGACTGGAACGACCTACCCCAGTCAGTCCGTGAAAAGAGAACACTGTATTCCTTCAGACGTAGCCTGAAGGAACACCAGAACCGGACAGCTGCGAGAAGGGAGCACCAAGCTTATGTCTACTACTAAATACGACATAAGAGATAGACAAACCAAACTGAAATGATTACTGATTACGGATTACTGATATTTACTATAGGATGGAAGGTATCTTAAAATAACCCCCTAGGGTCCTGATGTGGCGGCGTCCAAGCCGTGGGACCACCTCCCGGAGCTGCCAACCGCGGATGGCTGCCGACCCTCCACGGCCGGAGACAAGATCAATCGTCCAGTGGAGGATAACCGGATGCCGGCCGCGGGGAGCAGTTTCGGGAGCCAAACCGCCACAACTATCCCCTGCCCCCCCCCTGGGGGCACGGGTCCTTGGAGTGGCTTCGGTCGTGCCGGGAATTTCCACACCTCTCACACCACACACACACATCACACAGTTTTTCCTACACCGAGAAATGACTCTCCGGCTGTCATTTCTCGAAGATTTCTTCTAGCCGGAGACATTGAGAGCAACCCAGGACCCACGTACACATACATATGTCCAACTTGCTCAAAACCCATCACCTCGAGTCGCCACACTAAGGGTTCAGTTCTCTGCAATTCATGCAGGAACTGGACCCACTTCACCTGTGCAACACTTGCCTCCAAGAAACACTACACGAACACCTGGACCTGTTCCTCATGCCCCTCCCTCTCCCAGTCAAATCCCTCACCTAAAACCCGTCCACCTCTCCTCCCCAACCTACCTAGCCTTCCCATATCATCCACTCCCCCCCCCTAAAACCCGTCCACCTCTCCTCCCTAACCCACCTAACCTTCCCATACCATCCACATCCTCAACTCAACACACCACACCCCATCCTAATCCATTCCAACCCCCATCTCCTGCTCCCCAATCCCCACCCCCACCTCACCCATCCCAACCTCCAGCCCCTCCCTCACCCCCACCCCATCCTCGTGCAGCAGCACCCAACATACATCGTGCACATAACATTAACATTCTCCAATTGAACATAGATGGCATTAACACAAAGAAACACAAACTCTCACACTTCATCAAACAACACAACATACACATTGCCATCTTACAAGAAACAAAACTCTGCACATCACAAAAAACACCCACATTTCATAATTTCACCACCATCAGACAAGACCGGGCTGTCGGCGGGGGCGGTGGACTCATCACCCTGGTACACAATGAAATATCATACATAGTAACCAGTATACAAACCAAATCCCTCCTCCCCCCAAATGATAACACAACAGAAATACAATCGATTAAAATACGCACTGGCAACAAATCCAACATAACCATCATAAACACATACATCCCTCCCCAAACATCCCCTACAGTACCAAATATATACAGACCACACTTACAACACATCACAAACACCCCACACATCATCCTGGGTGGTGACTTCAACGCCAAGACGTCGGCCTGGTTTGTCGACAACCCCGACACAGACAGAGGGCTGGTACTACAAAACCAAACAGATAACCTCATCATCCTTAACGACATCCATCAACATACCCATATTCCTCACCAAGCCCTCTATCACCCATCATCTCCAGACATCACCTTTTGCTCCCCAGAACTCGCCCCCACAACATCCTGGAGGGTGGTCAGAACCTTAGGCTCTGACCACCTCCCGATCATTATCACCACCAAAACCAGACTCACCCCAGCTAGCCACAAACACACATACACCAATTATAAAAGAGCTAACTGGAAATCATTTACAAATGAGACAAAACAACACTTCACAACTCTAAACAGTACACCCATCACTAACATCAACAATGCTGTACACATACTCAATAAAACTATCCAAAACGCTGACAAGAAACACATTCCAAGAGGTAACAGAAAAAGACACAACCCCAACTTCACACCAGAAATTCAAAACCTCATCAGACAACGCGACATACTGAAACACTCCCCAGCACCCCACACACAAGACATCACACAACAAATTCTAGCACTCAACACCCAAACTAACAACAAAATACAAGAACAACAAAAACTAAATTGGAATAACTTCCTACAAACACTTGATCACAAAACAAACCCCAAAAAACTCTACAAAACACTAAACAGCATCACACTTTCCAACAGCAACACAACACAATCACATGCTGCAATCACAACAACAGACTCTACTCCTTCATGTAAACAACAAGCAAACACTCTCATCAATCACTTCTCACATGTCAGCCACCTAAAACCTCACAAAGACGACCGACGTGTCATCCGACGTAAGAGACAATTCCCCACAGACCCTGACTATACACCCTTCACCAATCACCAGACAAAGCATATCATCAACAATCTCAAGCACTCACCCGCCTGTGGCCTAGAGAACATAAGCAACATACACCTCAGACACCTGGGACCACAAGGCATACAAACACTCACTAACATATCAAACTACAGCTATTCACACAACACAATACCAGACATTTGGAAGCATGGTATCATCATCACATTCCCCAAACCCAACAAAGACCCCACGCTACCCTCCTCGCACCGCCCCATCACACTCCTTTGCTCCCCCTCCAAAGTCATGGAACGCCTAGTATTACAACTAATTACACCCGACCTACCCCTAGCTCCAACACAACATGGCTTTAGACCACTGCACTCCACAAACACTCTTCTCACAGACCTTACACAAAGAGCTTTTGACGGCATCAACTCAGCTAGACCACCACACAGATCACTATTAGCCACACTCGACATTAGTAAAGCCTTCGATGCCATCCCCCGCCACAACCTAACAAACAAAATCTACAACACAAACATGCACAACAACACAAAAAGGTGGCTGGCCAACTTCCCAGCAGGCAGATGTGCACACGTATCTTTTGCCGGTCAGTCATCAAAAATCAGAAACTTTCCAAACGGAGTCCCACAAGGATCCGTCCTATCGCCCGCACTCTTCAATCTGTACATGCACGATATAACTACACCCAATACTCCCCAAATAAACTTAGCCTCCTATGCAGATGACATAACACAAACATGCACACACCATGACCCAAGAAGAGCAACAGATCTCCTTCAACCCTATCTCAACACACTACATGGCTGGTGCACTACAAACAGACTTAATCTAGCCCCAGCCAAATCCACCGCAACCCTGCTCACAAGCTGGACAGGTGAACACGAATACATCCCTCAACTCACCATAAACAACACACCCGTAACACATACACACACACCCAAAATCCTAGGAGTAACATATGATACTCATATGACATTCAAACAGCACACCACAAACATTAAAAAGAAACTGACACCCAGACTTAACGCCCTCAGGTCACTTGCTCACACAAAATTTGGACACAACAAAGAAACTACCACCACAGTATATAAACAATCTTAAGATCAGTAATGGAATACGCAAGCCCAGCCTGGGCTTCTAACCTAGCTGAAACACATCATAAGACCTTACAGACGATTCAAAACAAAGCCCTGAAGATCATTACAGGCTGCACAGCTACTGCACCCACAGATCATCTACATCAAGAAACCAAAATCCTCAAAGTCAAAGACCATCTGGACATGAGAGGCACTCAATTCCTGGCAGCAGCCTCCACGAACCAAGACCACCCACTAAACTACATGGCAACACACCCACAGACACCAAGAAATATCAAAACAACACCCAGCACACGGTATCACACACAATTATTGTCCTCTCTCCCTCCCTGCCCACCCCGAACCAACTTCCAGAAGCACATCCATACTCATATCTCTCGCCAATCCATCCACTCACTCACAGACAACACGCAGCTGCATGCACGACCTCCCGAAATCCATCCTTCCGAATCCTCCCTCCCTCGCGAGGACAGAGTCCACCTGGCCAGGCTGAGATGCGGACACCATCCAGCTCTCCTGAGCTATCAGAAGAGACTGGATGACTCCGTTGTCGACACCTGCCCGGGATGTAACACAGCACCCCATACCATTAAACACATCATAGAAGACTGCATTTCACACAACCACTTACGCCAACAACACAACCTACACTCAATGAGAGCTCTGTGGGAAAGCCCGATCGTGGCCGTGGCCTTCCTCAGGGACTCGGGGCTGTTCGGCCAGGCAGCTTAGGGAACAACAACAACAACAACAACCCCCTAGAAATACTTTCTCTAAAGTATCTATTTCTTTATCCTCCCCATTTCCCCAGCTAACCTAATCCCACAAGGACCCCAATGGAAATACGCCTAACGGCCTTATTGGGCTATCCTTAGTTGGAATTATGCAAGGCTGGTACATGTCATATTTATAACATTCTATGTGGTACCAACTCTGTAAATTGCTAACTGAATAAATATTATTATTATTATTATTATTAATAAAATGTACGGTATAGAGTGAAAATGAGCATTATCAGTGACAGTGACACTCTAAAGCATATTTGTCAAAGTGAAAGTGACACAAGACCTAATATTTGATGGCCAAAGTATAATAAACAGCTGTGATAACGAATAATCAGTGCCTAATACAACAATAACCTACCTCAATTACTAATAAAATGTACGGTATCGAGTGAAAATGAGCATTATCAGTGACAGTGACACTCTCTAAAGCATATTTATCAAAGTGAATGTGACACAAGACACAATACTTGATGGCCAAAGTATAATAAACCTGTAATAACGAATAATCAGTGCCTAATATAACAATAACCTACCTCAATTACTAATAAAATGTACGGTATCGAGTGAAAATTAGCAATATCAGTGACAGTGATACCCTAATAAACATACTTTATATAATTGGCCTCAAAATAACTATAAAAATATCAAATAAACATCACATTCTCAATATCAAACACTAAAATCGTCTAAGGGAGATAAATACTTTAGCCCGACGAGCGGCTAGGTGCGTCGTAGCCGGGGCGATGCGTCCGAACGCGGGAAGAATTTGCCGCCCGAAAAGCACTCGTCTTCCCGCGCTCACCATTATGCAACCAGAGGGGCTAGAGACCTCTACTTAACGCCATTCGACAGAGGAAGGTTTGTGGAACATTATTATTTTTTATTCATAACATTACATGCCATATTCATTCAATTACAGAGGAGTAAACATAGCCCAAAGATCGTCAAAACACCCGGTACCACAGCACAGTCGCGAGCTATAGCCCCCGGGGCTGGAGGGTTAAAGAGCGGCGCTCGACTTAAGTCGTGCACCAATTTTCAGCAAGTTGGAGTATTATTAAGGCTTTTAAAGGGTTAAAATTGAGTGCAAATGGCCGGGAGCGCAGCAGGCCACACGTCCGACACCCACTGACTCACGCTCCCTGTGTTCTCGAGAGGCCGGCAGTGTAGCCAGTAGTGAGCATAGCTGGGAAAAATATACCGCTATATGCTAAACTCCCATGTTGGTGGCACCACTGCATGAGAACCACGAATGCTACGTAGCTCGTTCTGGTCTCATTTTGAAGCTTTTAGCGACTAGTTTTTTGCTGAATACATTTCTTTTCATGCAGATACTTGATTGATCATTTAGGAGGGCCTGAATATGCCCAAAACACCCCGCTAGGCAAGGGTTAATATTGCATATAACAAGGCTATGAACAAAATTATTGATGTCCCAGTGTATGCCAGCAGTCATGAGTCTGCCAGTGCATGTAATCTTCTGTTACTAAACCATCATGTCTCACTAATACAATGTAGGTATGCTAAAAGAATTGAAAAATCTAGTAACTACATTATAAGAAGTAATATGTCTTTTTTTTAAATCGGGTTACTTCTTTCCGAGCATTTACAAAAGAATGAAGGATTCTTACTCAATGAATATCATACACGAGGAATTAGATATAATTTTGTCTAGAATAAACTGGATACAAAATCACGAAGAAAGAAAAAACCCGATATACAGTATTTGATATGACGACATATTTTTATTATAGTATATGATGGGGTTTCTTAACCCTTAACCATCGGCGCGCAACGTATGTCGAGTTAAAGAAAACGTGCCCATATGCGGGCCTCGACAGATGTCGAGTGCAATTTTCAGCACGTAATGTGCTGTGAGAGAGAGCTGAGCGGTGCGAGGAGCATAGATTCCCTCCTGACCGCTCGCCACCACCGCCGTGGGTCGACTGAAATTTATTACACCCTCCTCCACCCTCTCTCACTCGCTACACAGGGAATTATGTTAGGAAATTACCTTATTTTTAGGGTTTTTGCACTCGTGTTGCACGATCGTTGCAAGAGAACCAGTGGTCGTAGAAGTTTCGGGTGTCATTGGAAAGCTCTGTTTATGCCCTTTCAGGGATAGATACTTGTATTACACTCTGGGTATTGTTTATGCATGAAAAAGAGCACGGAAACAACCCCATTTAGGGCAAAACCACCCGCATGGCGGGTAATAGAAGTTACCGACCCACCCGCTCGTAATGTGTTAATATACCTTCCTGCAAATAGAACTATTGATTTATGTAAAATGAGTATTCTCAAAGCTAATATTCGTGAAAAAACAAAACAAAAAAACAACAACAACATTAATTGTATTTGCTATGGAGTTTTTAATATTAAATCCTAGTGTACTGTATAATTATATACAGTACTCTTATATCTACGATAGTGAACACTGGTCTTTACTAATAGGATGAACATTCATTGTTTGTTCTTTTAAATTATTTTTAGTTGCTTTTTATATCGTTTTGCAAATATATCAAGTTACATAAAAAAAAATATGTATTAGATATGGCATGTATATAAAACTATATGTAATCTCGTGTTACGAAATAAAATTGATTGATTGATTGATTGACTATTATCATCACCATTACCATCATCATCACTACTACTATTACAATTATCACTACTATCACCATCTTCACTAATACTGTCACCATCTTCATTACTCAGATCATAAATTAATTGAGATCAAAACAACCTTAGAAAGTGTACAGACAACCTCAGAATCGAGAACAAAAACCGGCCCCTTCAGTAAATTTAACTTCAATAACAAAAACATTAGGTGGGAAGAGGTAAATCAAGAAATGGAGGAAATAGACTGGGAAGATTTAATGAATAACCTGACACCAGCAAAATGTGGTGTTTCTTAATAACAGAAACCATGACCCAAATCTGTAGCCACCATATACCTGCAAGACAAACAAAACAAAGAAGCAAACAAGATCGGGAAAGGAGGAGGCTGTACAGAAGAAAATTACTCACACAAAGATGCACATATCAAAATCTACAGGATAGGCAAAAGGCCGAAATAGATAGAGAAATTGTGGAAATTGAACAAAGGCTAAGAATATCATATGAACTACAACATATGGAAGAGGAGAGGAAAGCTATTGCAGGTATAAAGGAAAATTCCAAATACTTCTTTTCATACGCCAAACAAAAGGCTAAAACAGCATCAAACATCGGCCCACTAAGCAAAGGGGACGGCTCTTTCACAGGGGACAAAAAGGAAATGAGCGAACTCTTACGCAGGCAGTATGAAATGGCATTCCAGTGAGCCTGATGAAACAAAAGTCATCAGAGACCAAAATATATTTTTCATGGAAACCTCCCCCACGGAAACCCCCCAGATGCTGGATATTGATTTCGGTCCAAAAGACATAGAAGAGGCCATTTCCAACATGCCATCCCACTCGGCACCAGGCCCGGACTCATGGAACTCGATCCTAATGAAGAAATGTAAGGAAAACCTCTCAAAACCCCTGGCTATAATGTGGAGAAGGAGTCTAGACACTGGTGAAATACCAGATAGCTTGAAAAACGCAATAATTGCCCCACTGCATAAAGGAGGGAGTAAAGCACTACCAAAAAACTACCGCCCGGTAGCTCTAACCTCCCACATCATTAAAGTTTTCGAGCGAGTCCTGCGAAGCAAAATCTCAACATTCATGGAGGCAAATGAACTACACAACACCGGTCAACATGGATTCAGAGCGGGAAGATCATGTCTCTCACAACTTTTGGAACACTATGACAAAATTCTTAAAGCGCTAGAAGAAAAGAAAAACGTGGATGTCATTTACACCGATTTTGCTAAGGCATTTGATAAATGTGACCATGGTATAATAGCCCACAAACTCAAAGCAAAAGGTATAACGGGGAAAATCGGAAGGTGGATATACAATTTCCTAGTAAACCGAAAACAATCAGTAGCAGTAGACCAAGTCACATCTGAGCCTTCGGATGTCATAAGCTCAGTGCCTCAAGGAACAGTGCTAGTGCCCCTTCTGTTCCTCATACTAATTTGCGACAAAGATACCAACACTAGACACAGTACGGTGTCGTCTTTTGCTGATGACACAAAATTAAGCAAGTTAGTAAACACACAAGAGGACACGGGCCGACTGCAGGAAGACATGAACGTAGTGTTCCAGTGGACCAGGGAAAACAACATGCAATTCAATGAAGAAAAATTCCAATTAATACGGTACGGAGATAATAATGGCGTTAAAGAAATTACAAATTACTTAACCCTCCAGCCCCGGTTATGTATTATATATATATTCCTCGAAACCCGGGTGTTTTGGCCGAAAAACGTCTAGGCTAGGCTACCGTATATTCGTTAATCAGACTGCTTACCGCATTCCCGCGCATCCCCAAGCGTAGCTGTGTTATTTACCTGTAAAATGGCATTAAGTAGAGCTCTCTAAGTCAACTGGGTGAGCTGTGATGATGATTTCATTGGAGATAACTTTATGGCCAAACCAGCCACTTTACACCACTTTTCGATACTGAACAACAACATACAGGCACACAAGAACAAGCGACGCTCTCCTTCTTGTGGCCGGAGATGCGGAGCGTCGGTCCAGCCGGCTGTTGTTTACATGCGTCGGACCGACGCCTCGCACAGCAAGCTCACAGGCTGTGACGTCATGGGTGCATAAGAGGCCTTCCGGGTACCTGGTACATGCTTTTTTATGGGCGTACATGAGGTCATCCGGGAACCAAGGGTTAACAGAATCTAACCACATAATAGAACGGAAAGACAGTGTGAAAGACCTTGGGGTATTAATGTCTGAAAATATGGGTTTCAAAGTACATAACCAGGTCAAAGTTGCGGCTGCGAAACGTCTAACGGGTTGGATTCTACGTACATTTAAAACATGCGGTGAATTACCTATGATAACGCTCTTCAAATCTCTAGTGCTACCGCGGCTTGAATACTGTAGCATATTAACATCCCCATACAAAGCAGGTGAAATAAATGGCTTAGAGAGTGTACAAAGAAATTTCACTTCGCATATAAGTTCGATAAAACATCTAGACTATTGGGAGCGTTTAAGAGCACTGAATCTGTACTCGCTGGAACGTAGAAGAGAACGTTACCTAATAATATACATATGGAAAATCGCAGAGGGTTTAGTACCAAACCTACATACTCCGATAGTCATGAAATTCAGTGATAGGAGAGGCTGGGAATGCGAAATCCCCCGGATGAATAACAGGGGTGCTATGGGCTCTCTGCGAGAGGGCTGGTTATCACACAGAGGCCCACGTCTCTTCAACAAACTCCCACGGCGAGTAAGAGACATGAGGGACGTCTCGTTAGACAACTTCAAGAGAGCCCTCGATGTCGAACTGCAAAAAGTGCCAGACGAGCCCATCCTCGCGAGGGAGCGAACTGTCGCTTCAAACAGTCTACTACACCAAAATCACCACCCATAACGAGGGGCGCCGCGCTCCTTGGTGCCACTAGAAGAGTAGCGAACACATCAAAAGTATCAAAAGTAAGTATAAGTAAGTAACTACTATCATTATCACTTAAACTGTCATCATCACCATTACTATTATCATCACAACTAGTATTACAATCATCACTACTAATCTCACCATCTTCACTAATACTTTCACCATTGTCACTACCATCATCACTACTGTCATCATTATCACTACAACTATCACCATAATCATTATCACCATCATCTTACAATCATTACTTGTTACCATCATCACCACTATTATGACCATCATCACTACTACTACTGTCATCATCATCACTACAACTACAACCATCATCACTACTATTACCATCATCCCCACTATTACTATCATCACTGCTAATGTCAATTAAACTAACTTAACCTTAAAAAAAAAAAAAAACTAACCGATGCGGGGCGAGATGTTTTCGGCCCCAGAACGAATGCGGTCTGTGAGTGAGCCCCTACGGGGCACACACACTAAGAACGCCATCATTGCTGGGTGGGTTGGGGGGGGGGGGGTGGAAGAGTGAATCTATATTTTGCACCTGAAATCATAACTATTGCATAAATTTAAAAAAAAAAATTGACTGACGTTCACATTCACCCAACAAATGTTTGTGTGAAATTTGGTGAAAATCCGTCTAACGGTCTAGGAGAAGTTTAGCGACAGACGGACATCAACGACGACGACGACGACAACGACATAATTTGTTTTCTGGTGGTACCCACTATACGGGGGGGCGATACCAAACTCTGCTTACGCAGAGTTGGTAAGATGTTACATGGGATTTTCTAGGACAATTTTTTTTTTTAAGAAATAGTATTTATTTGACCCTACAATATTGTGTACCTAACTCAAAAAATATTTGACCAATTTTCAATTGTGCAATATCAATCTATAGCTCTCATAGTCTCCTATAGGTGTGCCAAATCTCATTGAAATAGAACAAAATCCACTGACACATTATGAGTGAAGCCCAGTTGCCCCCCTCAAGGTGATCATTCAATCCCCCTAGACTGATCTAGAGCAGATCTATGACACAAAAACATTATTGAACAACTTTAAAACTATATCATTTCTTCGTTCTCTTTCCCTCAGGTGATCATCCGAGCACCGTACACTGGTCGAGAGTTCCTGAGTCGGTCGCGGTACAAGCAGATGGTGGGCCGGGCTGGACGAGCGGGATTGGACACCAGAGGGGAGAGCTTCCTCATCATACAACCTCACCAACTGCCCCAGGTACCACTTGATGCACTGACAGAATTTCATCATTATAGCTCCTGGTACCACTTGATGCACTGACATATTCCAGTATCTTAGAGCTTCATCATCATAGCCTCAGGTACCACTTAATTAACACACTCACACATGTACTGATACTTAATAGCTTTATCTTTATATTACAGTACTTCTAACACTCAGGGCTGATCCTATCCAGAGTAAGGTTTAGCATCCTCTGTCCAACACAAGTATGGTTCAATCAACTGTCTCTCTGGTGTCCGAATCCAGAACCACTTCCAAGGTCATGTTTCCACTTAGAGCAGATTGGCAACCTGCAGACTTGTCTAAATTTTGCATTATGGATATTTTCAAAGCCAAATGGATAAGCTCTTATTATCAAGCAGTTCACGACAAGTTAACCAAACAATATACAACTTCCATGAATCACATTGAAAACATTTACTACGTGGATTGTAGACTCCAACCAACACAGTGCGTCAGTAAGTTTAATTATAAAAGTACTTAAATTACCTTTTTGAAGACAAACAACTGTCAGTTAACACACTACGCAATCATCTCTCAGCCATTAAAGAACCGTTCTTTGATCTTCCTGGCCTCAAACTTCCCCCTAAAGACGAAGGGTTTTTTCTTAAAGCATGTTTTAAGTTACGAGCTCCATCTAGACAGATTCTCCCACAGTGGTCTCTGTACAAGGTGTTAAACCTATTAATAATAATAATAATAATAATAATAAGCATGTTACTTATTTCTCATAAGCGCCAATTTTTCCGAAGAATTCACTAGCGCTCGAAAAGAGAAAGAAAAAAGAACAAAAATCAATGCATCAAAAGAAGGCTTATATACAACACACATTTAACAATCACTAGCAGTGGCAAAATAGCCTAAACTCTATAGCCATCTGTCATGACACCTCTCTCAAGATCATAGCTTCTCTCAAAGAGAAAAGTCTTAAGTTGTCTCTTGAAGCATTCAACAGAACTCAGTTGTCTCATGGACAGCGGCAACCTGTTATACAACCTCGGAGCCATGTAGGAGAATGACCTCTCAAAGAAAGAAGACTGCTGGAAAGCCCTTGGTTCATCAAGACGAAAAGGGTCATTGTCATGACGCACAACTACACCATGGTGTGCCGGTGGGCGCCTGAGCAGCTCCGCAAGGTACCTAGGCTCACCAAATTTGAGAACCTTAAAAGTCACCAAACACAACTTAAATTCTATTCTTGCTCTTACTGGCAGCCAGTGCAGTTCTATGTGAAGAGATGTAGTAGGAGTTCTAGGTGGAACACCAAAAATTAGTCTTGCGGCCCTGTTAAGAACAGACTGAACTTTCTTCAAAATATAATTTGGAAGACCCACCAACAGGGCATTGCAATAATCAACACGAGAGAAGACCAATGAGTGAACCAACGTCAGGAGGCAACGTCTGGTTATAAACGGCTTCACCAAATAGAGATTTCTGATGTGCAAGTAACAACTTTTTAACTATCTGGTTTACATGCTCTTTGAAATCTAATCGGGAGTTCACATATACACCCAGATTTCGAACAGAGTTGGCCGGTCGCAGCTGAGATCCACCCACATTGATGGAGAGGGCACCTACTATATCATCAGCTCTTCTATTTCCTCGGATGATGAGAATATCAGTTTTACCATCATTTAGTTTAAGTTTTCTCGCTCTCATCCACTTCTTGATATCAGACATCAACAATTCCATCTTACTCCGTATATCAACTATATTTGTGATTCTCACATAAATCTGGGTGTCATCTGCATAAAAGTGAAAGGTGACATTATGTGCACGAAGCAGAAGAGACAAACTGCTAATATAAATTATAAATAGGATAGGACCTAAAACTGATCCCTGCGGAACACCATACTGCAGGGGTGTCGAGTCCGAGACCACTTGATTTACCATCACACTCTGGGATCTACCTGACAAGTACGACCCAAGAAGCAAGAGAGCGGAGTCACGCACACCACAATCATAAAGATCACTCAATAACAACTCGTGATCCACTGTGTCAAAAGCCGCAGAGAGATCAAGCAAGACCAATAGTGAGGCCACACCATTGCAAATGTTCTCAACTAGATCATTATGTACTCTAATCAATGCTGTTTCAGTTGAATGATGCTGTCGGTAAGCAGACTGAAAAATTGGGATAGTTTCATTCTGCTGAAGTAGTGGTTGTAATTGGTCAAGTATTGCACGCTCTAATATCTTTGATATGAAGGACAGGTTGGAGACAGGACGATAGTTCAACATGTTCTCAACATCAAGTCCAGGTTTCTTTAGAGTAGGTCGGAGTAGTGCATGCTTTTCAGAATGTGGGAAGCTACCTTCAGAGAAGCACTTATTAATTATTTTGGAAATAAACTCAACTGTGTGATCATAGACTCTTGGTAGCTTGGAAACATTTATGGGATCCAACGGGCAAAATGTTTTATTGAGGTTTCTTATGTAGGACGAGATCATGTCCACCTCTACTGAGTGAAAGGATGAGAGGACATTATTAGGAATGTGTCGGGGTTGGAGTACAACTGAAAGTTCTTCACCAACAGAAGCATCATCCAGTTCCTGTCTTATGCGAGTTATCTTGCCAGCAAAAAATGCCACAAAGTTGGCAGCCAACTCGGCATCGGGTACAGAAGGTCTTAAGCTGACTCTTGTTTTTCCAAGTAAACTGTTTACAATTGAAGCCAACCTCCTCTGGTCGTTACCACACGAGTCAACTTTTCCCTGATAATACACTTTCTTTTCATCTTTGATTTTGTGGACCACAGCTCTTCTGGCTGACAGATATTGCAACCATGTAGAGTCTGTTTTATTTTTCCGCCATTCACGTTCAGCTCTTCTACGCGCTCTTCTAAGAAATTTAACTCGAGTGCCATACCAGGGCGAATCATCTCGTACTATGATTTTCTTCTCTACTTCTGGACAGTGATGATCGAACACTAATTTAAGTGCATTTCCATGTACCTCCACCAGCTCATCTGAAGTAAGGTTGGAAGTATTACAGTAACACCTCGATTTTCCGGCATTCAAGCATCCGGTAACTTCAAACAACCAGAGGTTTTAGGAAATTATTAAAAAAAAAAAAAAAAAAAAAAAAAATCTTATCAGCATAATTTCATCATAACAAATAATAAATACATATAATATTAGGAAAACACTTTAAAAAGCACCAATAAGAAATATATATATATATATTTATTAGTGGCCCCTCCATCATTGACGATTATGCCTATTACATAAGGCACCCTCTTCAAACACTCATCCGCCGTAGTTTGAATCTACCACGCAGAGCATAAAAAATTGAGGAGCCTTCATCATGAGCGCACGCAACCTCACTCATGGTTCAGTCATTATGAAATTGGGTTCTCACTACGAAAAAACTTTGTAACAAATAAAAAAGAAAAAGAAAATAAGAATAACTATTCATAAGCTTTCCATATAATCGTGGATGTACTTGTGTGGATCTTTGACCATACGCTGACTCAGGCGTCATTCTTCCTTCTCTGCTCTGCGCTCACCCTACCCGGACGTGCCTCCCCACGCTCCGCTAGTTCCGCATTTGTTGCGTCCCTAGTGAGTTTTTTCTCATTTGTTTACTCCGGGATGTATCGAGTAAGGTTAGGATATGCGTAGCAGGGGTGTCCTGGGCGGGTTGCCCGCAGTGCAGTGTATTTTGGGTCGTGTGTTTGGGGCATCTATTTCGGGTGTACCCTCGTGGTCCCGTGGTGGACGCGTGAACTTTTTCGCGGTTAGCTAGCTTTGTGATGTAGGCGGCTTTCACTACGCGTTATTATGCTTCCTTTTATCTTTCTGATGAGGTAGCTTTTTCTTCTCTGACGTTCCCAGCGTATTTTTCTTCACTTAGTGAAGTTTTTTCTGGGTCCCGAGTCAGTTCTTCCCTTTGCCGGGAAGTTTTTGCTACAGTGGTGTGTTGACGGTGGTTCCTGTTGTGATATAATTCAGTGCTTTTTGTTTATATTACGACATGATTACTTTTTATTTCCGTCTGCCTAGGCCTAGCCAGCCTCTCGTAGCTTTGCCACATGTACAAGTGTTATTGATTTATGTTATAAATATGTACTACTGTGTCATGTGTGTCCTGGTTTAGTTGTGTATTGGCTATTTCCACGGACTATTTGTGTGTTCTGGATTAGTTGTGTATTGGCTATTTCCACGAACTAATTATGTGTCCTGGGTTAGTTGTGCTTTGGCTAATTCCACGGTCTATTTGGTGCATTCAGATTGAATCTGAACGGGGTGGGTTGCCTTTTCCGGCGGGTTTTCCCGGTTACACCATGAAAACCCGGCTGGTTGCCGAGTTTTAATCACGCGTGGTTAAAAAAGGCTTGTTTCCCCCGGCGAGTGGTGGCTTGAGGCTCTCCAGGACTGCGTCTCTGTGGTGGGGCCTGTGTTCAGGCGTACTGTGTTTCCCGGTGGGATGGCTTTACCCATTTAACTAAGTGTTCATGCGGACACTTGTTGAGTTTAGTTTTTCCCGGTTTTGCAAAGCCAGTATAACTAGGCTGTTTGTTGATTGGTCTTTCCTCCCCGGCGATCTTTTGCAAAGAAGTGGGGATAGGATTAATTGGGTTAACGTTATACTTAAATTCACACCCGGCGGTTGCACCTGGGGAGGGTGGGATTAACTGATTTGCAATTCAGTGTAGTTGACCAGACAATTGAGGGATACGATAAGTATCGCCGCCATTCAACATACGGCGATCTAGGACTCTTCGGGAGAAGCTAGATCTAGCATTTTAGACAGGCTTCCCAGTTTTTGATCTGCGAGATAATACGGGGGCCGGCGTCTTTTTATGGGTTTTCCAGTAAACTTAACAAACACCACTGGGAAGACTGCGTCATTTATAAAAAGCCATGCTGGTCTTTATATCATGTCAGAGGATATTCATAAATCTTTTGGACAAGTTAAGATATTCTGAAATATTTAACTATGAACCTCCCGCGTAGCGAGCCGTGATAGTTGTGTATTACGTCTCGTTACCCGGCGGGTTATTCAACACTTGTGTTCGATCATGTTGGTGTAGCCTTATGAGCATTAATTCCTGGAAATTTTCTTTTTTCCAGGGCTGAGTTCCGGCGGGTCTATAGAGAACCTGGAGTAAACCCGGGGTGGGTTCGTTTTCCACCAGTCTCTGCCATGGCTACCATAGACCCTGTTTTTGCTTTGTGTGTTACACCCTCCTGTTCAGGTATCCCTATCTTTGCACACACTCTTTGCATTAGATGTGTTAAATGTTTAGATCGCTCAAGGGGTTTGTGGGTGACGGGGAACTGTACCTTCTGTACTCAATTGAGTGTTAAAGTATTGCGAGACAATGATAGACCCGCGTCGGTCGCTTTACGGGAGGTCAGGCAGCTGTTGTCCACTTATGCTACCTCAGTGGCTCATAAAGCGCTTCAATGTGACAACGTAATTCTTTGGGATAAATTACTGATTGAGCACCCCCCTATTAACTCCTTGCGACATATATGACACGATCGCGTCATATGGAACTTATAACCAAAAACTCATATGACGCGATCGCGTCATATGGACTTATCTCCATGCCTCTCCAATAAGTTTATGACGCAATTTTGCGTCATATAAGCTCAGTAAGTCCGATAAGTTAGCTTACGATAAAACCGTTGGTGGCAACCTCAGCCTCCTCCGATAATTCTAACGGCCGCAGTGTTGTTGTGAGTGTAGTGCGAGGCAGTGGCAATGATCCCGGGGCTCCCGCCTCCTCGGACTTATTGGAACATAATATGTCTGAAGGAGTTAAACGTACCTCTAGAGTAATTGTACGAAAGTCGGCAGAGACTGGGCAGGGTACAGTACAGTCGACCCTCGCAAATCCGGACTTCACCAATCCGGACTTCCAACAATCCGGACACAATCCGGAGTCCGGTCCGATCGTCCGGTAGTGCGTACCGTAACGCATACTTGTCCGAATACTTAAAATTTTGTCCGGTAGGTCAAATATACGTCTCCGATATACGTAAGACCAAGGACAAGTTAAAGAACTATGCTGCTAAATTTTGTGTCGAAGGCAATAAATCTAAAACTGGCAAAGCAAGACCAAGGAAAAATATGACCACAGCTGATCATTCCCAGCTAGATGCAGCTGTACTGAAGTGGTTTCTTCAGGAGAGGTCTAGTGGCGTGAATGTTTGTGGAGGAAGAGAACCTAACCCTCTCTCAAGTATATAACGCCGATGAGACTGGATTTTACTGGCGTTCTATGCCCAAAAATACCCAGGTACACTATTTTCTGAATCCGGACTTTTCCTGAATTCGGACAAGGCCCAGTCTCTTTTAGTCCGAATTTGCGAGGGTCGACTGTACTTACTCTGGCCCCTAGCACATCTAAGAGACCTCGTGAACCCACGCCCCCGGTGACAGCCTCCACGTCACGGGCACGGTCCAGGTCCAGGTCGCCCCTCAGACAACAGCCGCCTAGTCACTCTTCTTCACCTGCGAGAAAGAAGAGCAAAGAGGAAATGTACAAGGGCAGTTCTAGTGATAAATCTGAGAAGTCCAAGAGCAGTTCTAGTGGAAGATCTAAGTCACACCGCAGCCACAAATCTTCCAGGAAAGATTCTCAGGAACGAAAGGCCTCCCGGCGTTCGCCGGAGGCCTCACTTTCTGCCTCACTTGTGCCTCACTTTCTGCCTCTACTCCCGACTTATCTAGTGTCCAATCTGATCGGGCGGGAGTGGTGTCAGAGACTGTGGTGGGGGTGTTACCGGCGGACAGGTTACCAATGGATATTGTAAATTTAGAATTAGAGAGTTCTGTGGGCAGTGATCGCCCTTTAGAAGAGTCCAGTGGGGGCTCAGTGGTTGATGGTGTATCTGACTCTCAAGGGAGTTTGGGCCAAGGCCTGGGTGTGTGGCGGTATTCCCAACCAGGGCATGAAGGCCCACGTCTGGTTCAGGAGCCACAGGTACTGGCGGACGTACACCGGGACGCTGTGATCCCATCATCCATTCCAGACTTAACATGGCACCACGATGGGATTCAGGCTTCGGCGGAATCCTCTCATGATGGGCCAGATGACAAGGATGAGGTGTCTATAATCTCTGACATGATGGTGCAAGAGTCGGGTTCAGTTCTAGACGACTCACAGGATAGGAATGATTCTCCTCTTAGTTCTTCATCTGCTAAATTTGTCACGGCGGAGGAAATAGATGGGTTATTAGCTACTGCTCTAACAAAAAAAATTGGCCAACAGCCGGAGACTCCTACAGTGGACCTGGGAGCTTCCATGACAAATTCAAGTGTTCGGCCTCTGATCGCTTCCATTGCTTTAACTAAGATTCCGCACCCTCCCTCTATATCACCTACTATGGTCACTAGGCCTGCTTCGGCGGCACTGACTACTTCTAGTGTAAGGGTGGTAGCGGATGTGAATCCTCCCCCTTTAGATAAAGCACCGTTAAGAAAGGTAGCTATGCCCCTTTTATACGGTCCAGATGATTCATGGGTACAAATGATCCCAACTAAGCCAGAGGCGGCGCAGCCCACTTTGTCAGGGGAACTTCCAGTGCCACGTGAGTGGGTAATCCAAGGGAATAAATCGAGAAAGTTAAGAGCTTTGGATATTGCGGGTAATGTTCTTGATGTTAATATTAAGGCCATTCCGAACCATTATCACCATGACTATTTTGTGTATACAGCTACACCTGCACTGCCCCCTGCCTCAGCTTCAAAACTGTTTTCTGACGGGACCAAGCATGACGGTTTTAATGATATAAAAGCACTGTCAGCTCTTACTCCAGAATTAGATTTACAAACGGTCACAGACACAGCCGCTAACTCAGTGTTGAAGGTGGGGCAGTTGGGTCCAGGACCTTGGGTGGAATGGGAGGTAGAGGCTCAGAACTTTGCGACCACCTTCACCTCAAAATCTTCGCACCAGATTCCTCAGGACAGCCATTCTTAGTTCTCTCTGCCAGTCCTTTCGGCCGGCGGAGTGCCATCTCCTTTGTTTGCTTTTTTAGCTGCCCCAAAAATCAATCTATGCGAACTTAAAGATCCTTTCACTACACCTTCCCCAGCTCACCTAGACCGGGAGTTTAGGCTACGGGGAAAGGCGTATAGACTTTTTTCCCAATACATTGTTACGCACCAGGTGGCGAAATCTATGCTCAGATCTACTCAGGCAATCGCGGACGCGGATGTCAGAAGATCGATTGAACTAGCTCGGCGGTTACTCCTTCAGACTTCTATTCAGTCGTTGGGGGATATCCGTACAGCCTTGCTCGAGGCGGTGCGGGCGAGACAAGATCTTAGGATGTCCCTGGTGAAGAAACTTCCTGATAGAATTGCGAACCAGGTGGTCATGCCGCCGGTGCTAACCCCCTCTTTAATGTCCCCTGATGTGTGGAGAACTGTTTTCAACATGGCTCAGGCCTTTAAGCACAGTCCCGCCCCTTCTAAGAAACCTGCTTTTAACTTTCCCAAACCTAAACCAGTTGCAAAAGCTCAGCCTGGTGGGTCAAAGCCCTTTCATATACCTAAGTCCTCTTCCCCCCAAGGTCAGTACAGGTATAAACAAGGTAAGTTTGCAGGTCATAAAGGACGAAACTATAACAGACCGGGCCAGGGCCCGTCTTCTGCCAACGCCGGCCAGTCGGCTAAGCATCCACCACCAACACCACCACCACCATAAAAAAACTAAAGTCTCTCTCACTCCCAGGGCCGGTCTCACGGCGGGCGGATCAGAGGGTAGTACAGCCGGCGAACCCTTGTCTGCTAACTGGGTCGTTCCGGACGTGTCACCGCGCATGGCCAGTAAATACTTGGGCGAGGATGGTGGCACGCAAGGGCATCACCTGGCAGTGGCTCCGGTGACCTCGGTTACGTCAGCCGACAAAGGCAAATTTAGTTTCATTAGAGGTGGAGTCACTGATCCAGGAAATGATCACCAAGAATGTCATCATCCCGGTTCCTCAAAATTACCCAGTCTTTACATCCAAACTATTTCTAGTGCCCAAAAGGGACAGTGTTCAGATGAGGCCAGTCGTAGACCTGTCTTATCTGAACCTCCATATTCACAACGTGTCATTCAGGATGCTGACAGTAAACCAGGTCAGGCTAACACTTCCGCCGGGAGGATGGATGTGTTCTTTAGACCTGACAGACGCGTATTGGCACGTCTCGGTAAACAAAAGATTTCAACGGTTTCTGGCCTTAAGAATAAAGCATCAGACTTATGTCTTTCAGAGGATGCCGTTTGGATTGAACCTAGCACCTCGCTTATTCACGAAATTAGTCCGGCAAGCCCTGATGCCCTTGTTAGAGCAAGGGATCAGGATTTTGTGGTATCTAGACGACTGGCTACTGGTGGCAGAGACTGAACAAGTATGCATAAATCATGTCAACATAACATTAAAACATGTCAAAACTCTAGGGTTCAAGGTCAACCTGGTAAAGTCAAACCTTGTTCCCTCACGAGTAGTTCAGTGGATAGGGCTGGTCTGGGACACAGCTGCTCTCACTCTGAGTCAGAGTGTGGACAATCGCAACAGATTTCTCCGGAAATTGTTTCTGTTCCTTCACAGTCTGACTACGACACGGAGAATCTGGGAGTCTCTGGTCGGCTCTCTCAACTGGATTCAACTAACTGTAATGTTGGGCCGGTTGAGAGTCAAACGTTTAATATTGGAGGGCAACAAATATTTTCCGCTATTGCCGGCAAAAAAATTATGGCCCATACCAAAATTAATCCACAACTTACTAGCGGTCTGGGCGAAGAGGGAAACGTTACACTCAGTCATGTTATGGACCTCTCCTCCGCCGACGGTATGGGTAGACACGGATGCGTCAGGAACGATAGGTTGGGGCTTTCAGTCAAACCAAGGGCACCAGGGTCAAGGGCTTTGGTCCCATTTAGAAATCTCCCACATCAATGTCAAAGAATTACTAGTCCCCTTATATTTCCTTCAGGCTCACGGCTCTACTTTACGGGGCAAGTCGGTGGCCTTCAGAACGGACAATCTGAATGCAGTTCACTGTATTCAGAAACAAGGGTCAACGAGATCTCGGAAGTTGCTAAACGTATCAGAAAAGATTTTTATTCTAGCCAACAGGCTGGACATTCATCTTCACGCATCTTATCTCCCAGGCGTAGCAAACGTCTGGGCAGACGCTCTGTCTCGGAGACAGAGCACAACAGTAGAATGGGCGCTCAAGCAAACCATTTTCAACCAAATGATTGCGGAGCCTTACCATCCACAAGTGGATTTATTTGCGTCAGAGGAGACTCACAAACTCCCACTGTACCTCACCCGCCGGACGATAACGCCGGCGGGTGACAGACTGGAACAGGTGGAGTTCCATTTATCTGTTTCCGCCGCCAGATGCGTCTCTAATGTGCCACGTAGTAAACAAACTACAGGATTATCGGGGCGTAGTCTCGCTAATCGCGCCCCTGTGGCCGGCGCAGTTGTGGTACCAGCAATTGAAGACGTGGTGCCCGCACCCGGTGTCACTCCCGGTCGGGTTTTTCCACTTAGACACAATTGGCAACCTAAAGACCTTGCTGACTTTTGCATTATGGACATTCAGGAGGCCAAATGGCTAGCACCATATGGTAGAGACGTGACCAATAAATTCATGAATCAATATACCCAGTCTACTAAGCGACAGTATTAATCGCATTGGCAAGCCTTTACTTCTTGGATTCTTAGAACAGAACAAACTGTGCCCTCGGTGGCTTTGGTTTTTAATTATTTAAATTATCTGTTCGAGCAGAAACGTTTATCTGTAGTAACGTTAAAAAATCACTTAACAGCGATTAGGATGCCGTTTTTGGACCTTACCGGTCTCTCCATACCAGTCGCGGAGGAAACAGGTTTTATGAGGGCATGTTTTAAACTCCGCCCACCTCCCCGTCAGCTCATGCCTACCTGGTCTCTGGACAAAGCATTGTCATTACTTCATTCCCGTCTGTACCAAAATACTGCAGACTTTACATTACTTTTAAAAAAAGTGCAGTATTCCTTATGGCTTTGGCTACCGGGAACAGAGTATTTGAGCTGGCGGCGATGAGTAACACACCTAATTGCCTCAGGTTTGGTAGGCTTAATGAGTGTATTCACATTGCACCTTCCCCAGGGTTCATAGCCAAGAATGAGCACAGTAAACACGTGTTTTCAGACTTCACGGTGCCGGCGTTGAAAAGGGGAAAGGTGCACCATAATTTATGTCCAGTGCAAGCTCTAACCAAATATTTGAGAGTGGCACCTCTAAATCACCAGGGTGCTTTATGGGTAGCAAGTACGGGTAAACGCTTGATGAAACGTAGACTGGCTTCTCTCTTGGTCGAGGTCATTAAAGAGAGTAATCCCGGCGTTGTGGGTAGGGCCCACGATTTACGCAAGTGGGCAGCTTCTTTACGTTTCCTTAAAAAAATTTCTGTTGAAGATATTACATCCACACAGTTGTGGGCCTCTAATCATACGTTTTTGACTCGATACCTTTCAGTAGCTCTAGACAAACCTTCCTTGCCATGTATAGCTTTAAGGCAGAGGGTCTAGGTGGCCCCTAAGTCACTTATTGTTTAATTTCAAGAAAAGGGGGGGGGGGGGGGTGCAGTCAGTGTAACATAGGACACCCTCGACCCCGCCGGAGTATGAGAGCTGTGATACTGTTTATGGGTGTTGTGATATGTAAATTTCTCTGTACTATTCATTACAGGAAATTGTGCTAGTACAATTATAGTACAAACAACAGTGTTGTTGTAAGTAGTTTTTGGGCTGAGAAGCAATCTAATTTTAAGCATTGGTTATATTTTGCAAGATATATCCACTAATTTTATGGGGTTTATATGTGCACATGTAAACTTATAAGTTTTATTTTTTCACCACTTAATTTAAGTGGGGTGCCTTGTTAACTGGCGGATCTGTTCTCAGAATCTCAGAGTTAACCCCTTTTTATCAAGCAGGCTTCTTTGAAGCACGCTCCTGCTTGTACCCCTTTTGTATATATGTGCTGTATAAAGTTTATGCGCCAAATATATCTTTTTTACAAAGTAAGAATACTACGTGGGACCACAAGGCATACAAGCACTCACTAACATATCAAACTACAGCTATTCACACAACACAATACCAGACTTCCAACTTCCGGAAGCGCATCCATGCTCATATCTCTCGCCAATCCATCCACTCACTCACAGACAGCACGCGGCTGCATGCGCGACCTCCCGAAGTCCATCCTTCCGAATCCTCCCTCCCTCGCGGAGACGGGGTCCACCTGGCCAGGCTGAGATGCGGACACCATCCAGCTCTCCTGAGCTATCAGAAGAGACTGGATGACTCCGTTGTCGACGCCTGCCCGGGATGTGGCGCGGCACCCCATACCATTGAACACATCATAGAAGACTGCATTTCACACAACCACTTACGCCAACAACACAACCTACACTCAATGAGAGCTCTGTGGGAAAGCCCGATCGTGGCCGTGGCCTTCCTCAGGGACTCGGGGCTGTTCGGCCAGGCAGCTTAGGGAACAACAACAACAACAACAACACAATACCAGACATTTGGAAGCATGGTATCATCATCACATTCCCCAAACCCAACAAAGACCCCACGCTACCCTCCTCGCACCGCCCCATCACACTCCTTTGCTCCCCCTCCAAAGTCATGGAACGCCTAGTATTACAACTAATATAGGTTTGACTCCTGTAAGGAGATAAAGAAAACCTAATATTTAGTAGTGGCCCCGTAATCATTGACGAACACATGCCTATTACATAAGGCATCCTCTTCAAACACTAATCCGCCGTAGTTTGAATCTACCGCGCAGAGCATTTAAAAACTGAGGAGCCTTCATCATGAGCGCACGCGACCTCACTCATGGCTTCAGTCATTATGAATTGGGTTCTCACTACGAAAAAACTTCGTAAAAAATAAAAACAAAAAGAAAATAAGAATAACTATCTAATAAGCTTTCCATCATATCGTGGATGTACTTGTGTGGATCTCTGACCAGACGCTGATTCAGGCGTCATTCCTCCTTCACTGACATATCAAGTAAACCAAGATCCTTAATACATCAACGAATGGGAAGGGGACGGTCGGGAGGGCCCCAGTCGTCAATGATTACGGGGCCACTACTAAATATTAGGTTTTCTTTATCTCCTTACAGGAGTCAAACCTATAATTTATTAGTGGCCCCTCCATCATTGACGAACATGCCTGATTTCTAAGACTGGAGGGGGACATTCGTAATCATATCATAACTCTAGAAAAGTAGATAATAAAAACAACCACATAGTATTCTTATTCTTGAAAAATATATATACAGTCGACCCTCGCAAATCCGGACTTCACCAATCCGGACTTTCAACAATCCGGACACAATCCGGAGTCCGGTCCGATCGTCCGGTAGTGCGTACCGTAACGCATACTTGTCCGAATACTTAAAATTTTGTCCGGTAGGTGGCTCTCGCGACGGGTGACGCCACCCGTTCCCGCCTAGTCATTCAAGCTTGTTTACAACCCGCCGTGCGACTACCTGGTTATTAAGGTGTTATTATCGACTTTCATTGCCAGCCACCATGCCCCCCAAGCCTCAAAAGACTGTCAAGCGGGTAAAGGTTACTCTGAGTGTAGAACAAAAGCTAGAACTGATAAGGAAGCTTGAGAATGGTCGTACAGTGCTCCAGGTTTGTGAGGAGTATGGGTGCAAGAAGCAAACCGTCTCCGATATACGTAAGACCAAGGACAAGTTAAAGAACTATGCTGCTAAATTTTGTGTCGAAGGCAATAAATCTAAAACTGGCAAAGCAAGACCAAGGAAAAATATGACCACAGCTGATCATTCCCAGCTAGATGCAGCTGTACTGAAGTGGTTTCTTCAGGAGAGGTCTAGTGGCGTAAATGTACGGGGCGTGGAGATTATGACCGCCGCAGTGAAGCTGGCTGAAAATTTAGGCCTAGCTAACTTTAAGGGTAGTGATGGTTGGTTATGGCGGTTTAGGAATCGACATGGATTGTTTAATGTTAAAACTCATGGGGAAAGTGGGAGTGCAGACAGTTCTGGGATAGAAGCTTTCCGTGCTCGTTTCCATAAGCTTGTGGAGGAAGAGAACCTAACCCTCTCTCAAGTATATAACACCGATGAGACTGGATTTTACTGGCGTTCTATGCCCAAAAATACCCAGGTAACGAAGCATGAGGGGAAAACAAAAGGAAAGAAACTATCCAAGGAACGATTATCAGCCCTGTGTGGGGGAAATGCCAGTGGCACGCACCGTCTCAAGCTGGCGATTGTGGGAAAAAGCAAGAGGCCACATGCAATGAGGAACCTAGACATCGAAACAGAACTGCCAGCCAAGTATTACCACAGCAAGAAAGCCTGGTTCAACTGCGCTATTTTTACTGCATGGTTTTTCGAATACTTCGTGCCAGCTGTCTTGAGATATCAAGTGGAAGTTTTGGGCATCCCCAGAGACGAAGTGAAGGCAGTTCTATTGTTGGATAATGCCCCAGCCCACCCCAGCGCTGATATATTGGTCTCACCTGACGGGCGAATTAAAGTTGTGTACCTCCCGCCTAACACCACAGCACTTATCCAGCCCATGGACCAGGGCATTATTAGCGCCCTCAAGAGGAAATATACCAGGAAGTACCTCAATGAAGTCCTGGTGGTGCTGGAGGACGAGTCCGACTCAGTACAGGACACTCGTGGGGCACGCACACTGGCTAACATCAAAGCCTATAACATCCGCTCTGCTATTTGCAATCTTTGCTCTGCTTGGGATAGCCTACAAATTTCCACCTTAGCCAACTGTTGGAAACCATTCCTTCATGCCGATGATGATCCCAACGACTTCGAGGGGTTTGGTAATGATGCGGCTGCTGATTTCCACAACCTATTGAGGAATGCTGGGGAAAAGGATGTCACTGTGGAAGATGTTCAAGATTGGCTGGACGAGGCAGAGATAGTACCAGGGCATGAAATTTACACTCGTGAACAGATCGCAGAACAGATCCAGAGCCAAGAAGCAGAAGAAGAGAGCAGTGACGAGGAAGAGGAACCAGTAAACCGACACAAACTATCATCACTGAGGGCCAGTGTGGACGACCTGATTGCCTTCACTGAATACACTCCTGAGGTAGCGTCACACTACACCCAGCTACGTTTACTCAGGGAGGCAATCATACTGAAGCAGCACCAAGTGGGTAGGCAGACGAAAATCCACTCTTTCTTTCGCCGGCCAGCCACAGCCACCCTAGCCACCACCCAGGAGCCTCAGCCGGGTCCCAGTAGTGCCACCACCCAGGAGCCTCAGCCAGGTCCCAGTAGTGCCACCACCCAGGAGCCTCAGCCGGGTCCCAGTAGTGCCCCCGACCATCGCCGGCCAGCCACCACCCAGGAGCCTCAGCCGGGTCCCAGTAGTGGATGTGGATGTGAGGTGGATGATCCGATGGTCGTGGATTCGACCTCGGATTCTGATTAACCCCCTTCAATCAACCCCTGTACATAGTGTAAATAGAAGATTTAGGATAAGGTGAGTACATTACGTAACTTTTATTTACTGCTAGGCTATTAATATTAATAATGTGTGTATTTTCTGAATCCGGACTTTTCCTGAATCCGGACAAGGCCCAGTCTCTTTTAGTCCGAATTTGCGAGGGTCGACTGTACTCACCTAATTGTACTCACCTAATTGTAGTATACAGGATTTGAGCCTAAGCTCGTGTTGTCCTGTCTCTCTCTCTACATTTATCCAATTTTGCTTTAAAAGTTTGGATATTTCTTGCTCCCACTACCTCCCCATCCAACTTATTCCAACACTCAATGCTTCTATACGGGAAGCTGAACTTTCTTACATCAGACTTACATATAACTTTCCTCAACTTACAATCATGACCCCTGGTTCTTCCCTCGTCCCTCACCACAAAATCTCCCTTGTCGATCTTCTCAAAACCTTTCACACACTTAAACATCATGATCATGTCACCTCTCTCTCTCCTCTCCCTCAGCGTTGGCAGCTTTAGCCTCTCCAATCTTTCCTCATAAGGCAGGTCTCTAAGGCTAGCTATCATCTTAGTGGCAACTCTCTGAACTCTTTCCAGTTTTTTATTATGTTTTATAAGGTGTGGAGACCACACCACTGCTGCATACTCCAGTCTTGGTCGTATTATTGTCCCTATTATTTTTGCTAACATCTCTTCATCTAAATAATTCAGAGCTATTCTCATGTTAGTCAACACTGCATAGGTTTCACCAGTTATTTTATTTATATGCTGTTCAGGTGACAAGCTGTCTGCCACAACTACCCCTAGGTCTTTTGCTTTCACAGCTTTACTAATTATTTCATCTCCTATTTTATATCCCCAAGAAGGTCTATATTTACTTTTTCCCATCTCAAGAACCTGACACTTACTCGTGTTGAATTCCATTTTCCAAGTTTGACTCCACTCATATAACTTATCTAGGTCTCTCTGTAATTCTTCACAACTACTCCTACTTGTAATCTGCTTCATTAATTTTGCATCATCAGCAAACATAGATATATATGAGCCTATTCCCATTTGAAGGTCGTTGATGAAAACCAAAAACATGATTGGGGCCAACACCGATCCTTGAGGCACTCCGCTTTTTACCCTTTTCCACGAGGAGAACTTTCCTTTTATTACTGTTCGCATTTCCCTCCCAATTAAATAGTTTTCCATCCACTTTAATAATACTCCCTCAACCCGCCCTACAGTCCTGAGCTTCCACAACAATCTCTTATGAGGCACCTTATCAAATGCCTTCTTGAAATCTAAGTAAATACAATCCACCCACCCCTCCCTCCCTTGTACAATGTCAATTACCCTATCATAGTAACTCAACAAATTTGTGGTACACGAATGACCTTTTCTGAACCCGAACTGCTTGCTTGAAATTATTTCCCTCTCCTCCCACATACCCACCCATCTTTTTCTAATAATCTTTTCACAAAGCTTGCATATAACACTCGTTAAGGATACCGGTCGATAATTTAGCGGGTCTTCTTTATTTCCACTTTTATATATTGGAGTTATATTTGCTTGTTTCCATTCTAAGGGAAGTTCCCCCTTGTTTAATGAGTGTTGAACAATATTAAAAATAGGTCTCACTAGTTGTTCAGAACATTCTCTCAATACCCATCCAGCAATGTTATCTGGGCCCATAGATTTTCTCACGTCCAATTCTTCTAACAATGATTTTAGTTCGTCCTTGTTGACTTCTATCGACTCTAGTCCCTGTATCTCGTTCAATTCCACCACAGGTTCTATATAGTCATCCTCCTCCACAAACACGGATGTTAATGTATCATTCATAATTTCACACATACCCACTGTGTCTTCATATAATTGACCCTCTACCCTAAGCTTTGTTATTTTGTCCTTTATTTTTGTTTTGCCGTTGATATAACTATAGAACAGTTTGGGTTCTTTATTACATTTGTTTACTATATCTTTTTCAAAGTTCTTTTTCTCCTCTCTTATAGTCCTGACATAGTTGTTTCTAGCATTCTTATACTCATTCCATTTTTCCTCAGTGTGTCTCCTTCTCACTTTATTCCATGCAGAGTCCTTTTTGTTCTGGGCAATGTGACATCGCATGTTAAACCACTCTTTCTCCTTAACCAGCTTTCTATCCTTAAATGTTGGTACATATTTATCTACCCCCTCCCTGTAAATGTCTAGTAACATGGTGTATTTTACCTGAATATTCTGTTCTTGCTCAATAAATGACCAATCTATATTTGCAAAGTATCCTCGTAATGATTCATAATCCGCCTTACTATAATTTAGTCTATATTCCCTATGTTCCTCCTCTCTGCCTTCCAGAAATTCCACTGTCAATTCAAATTCAATCACAGCATGATCGCTTTTTCCCATGGGACTCAAATATGTTAGGTTCTTTATTTCTTGGGGGTCTTTGGTGAATAATAAGTCGAGTCTTGATGGTTCATCACCTCCTCTAAATCTTGTATTTTCCATAACGTGTTGTGTTAATAGGTACCCCATTGTTAGTTCAAGAAATTTACTACCCCAAGTATTTTCATTTGAACCCGCATCCAAACATTCCCAATCCACCTCCCCGCAATTAAAGTCCCCTGCAAGAATAAGCCTATTTTTCCTTTTACAAATAATTTCTAACATACGCAAGGTTTCCAAAATTAATTCATTATATTCATCGTTGCTCCAAGATTTAGTCTTAGGAGGTAAATAAACTGATACAATGTCCAATTTTGACCTATCATTATCCTCAATTTCAACTGCTACCACTTCAGCAATGCTATCACCAAGTTTTAATTCTTTAGCAGTAATTTTATTATCTACCATGATCAACACTCCTCCTCCTAGCTTTCCTAACCTGTCTCTTCTCCATGTACTGTATCCTGCACAACTAATTATATTCGTGTCTACCTCCTGGTTAAGCTTAGTTTCAGTCAAACATACTACCCCGGGCCTCTCTCTCTTTACATATTCGTCAAACTCAATCTTTTTGGAAATTAACCCATCAATATTTGTATACATGAACTTAGCGTTTCCAGTATTTTCCCTATTTTTCTCGTCCCTGCCCGTTCCTTTCTTTTTTGTACGTACCCCTCCCAATTTATTTCCTAGCTTGTCTCCTCTTCTCTTGTCTCCACCTGGACTGTTTCTCGCTCCGTTTCCACCTCCCCTCCCTCTGCCTCCACTTGGACTGTTTCTCTCTCTGCCTTCTCCCCCGTCACCCGCACCATCTCCTTTTCCCTCCCTACTTCGTCCCTTCGCTTTATATACCATTTCTTGAGTTTTCCCTCCCACACTCTCCAGAAAAACTTCTTTTCGTCTTCTTTCGTCCTTTCTCCATTCTTTACATTTGCCTCGGTTTGCAATTCCTTTCTTATGTTTCGATCCTCAATACTCATGTCTTTTCTAATTGTAATTTTCTTAAACTTGCTGGTCAAGTTAAGTCTCCATGTTACGTTCATTATTGCATCCACTGTTACCCTAGACCTAAACTGCACTCTCATTGGCCTTGTGTTTCCCTTACTATATTTACCCATTCTGCTAACTTCTTCAATATCATCTCTCCAGTTGTTTCCTTCTTCATCGACATGCTTGATCAATGTTTTTACCTTATTAATTTCTTCCTTATCCCTAGCTTTCCTCTCAATAATGTGCTCCTCTATATCCCCAAATACAATAATACACTTATTTCTATCTATTGTTTCACGCAGGACCTGTTCATTTCTCCTCATAGCTTTTACTACCACTGATTCTAAATCTTTATTTTCCCGTTCTGATTGTTTCTTTTGTTCTTCCATGATTTCCTTCATTGCCACTTCCTTCACTTTTCCTCCTTCGTCATTAACCCATTTATTGTGTTTCTCCTTAATCTCCTCCACATGTGTTTTCATTTCCTTGGTTTGCCCTTTGTATTCTTCAAGTTGCAATCTTAAAGCTTCATTTTCGTCCCGGAGTTGCCCCATATGAGTTTGAATTTCTTTTAGGCTAGCCCGACTCAAATCTTGTCCAGGCTCGATGTCCCCAGCCTGAGCACCACATATTGAACATATAGCCTCAATCTGTGAACTAACACTCACCTTCCACTCCTGCATATCCTCCTTCCACCTTTTAATGTCATTCAGCTCACGTATAATTTTCCCTAGAATGCCCTCGGTCTCACCGACTTCAAATCCATCAAAGTCAGCCATATTTGTTTACATCCACTCGCATTCACAATCGCTTGAATTATTTTTATCACTCGAAATATCCTCACTTGATTTTAATCTCAAATTATTTTAATACTGCATTATAATACAGGACAACACAAAATATCCTTATACTCAAGTTTAGGTGAGTTTATTTGACGAACGCTGTAAACAGCTTGCTAGATCAGCTGATTTTCGGGAGCGTGAGTGCGGAGGTGTTGTCTCGTCGGTGGTTCGTGTGTGTATTTAATCATTGGCGTCGCCGAAAAAATACAAGAAAAAGGGGGTTCAGGCAGGTGCGTGCTTCAAAGAAGCCTGCCTGACAAAATGGGTAACCCTAAAGATTCTGAACACAGATCTGTGGTTACAAAGGCACCCCACTCAACGAGTGGTGACAAAAATAACAAGTTATAAGCTTATATGTGCACATCATAAACCCCAACATAATCGTGGAGATAAATTGCAAAGGATCTCCACTGATTCTAAAATTAAATTGCTTTCGCAGTTAACACTACTATAACAACCCTGTTGTTTTGTACTAACATTGTACTAGCACAATTTCTCTCTGAGAAAATTTTATATCACATTAACCTTACATTTGTATCACAGCTCTCATACTCCGGCGGGGTCTAGGGTGTCCTATGTCAACTGACTGCACCCCCCCCCCCCCCTTTTGTGAAAATAAACACAAGTGACTGTAGGGCCACCTAGACCCTCTGCCTTAAAGCTATACATGGTAAGGAAGGTTTGTCTAGAGCAACTGACAAGTATCTAGACAAAAACGTATGATTAGACGCCCACAATTGAGTGGACGCGATATCTTCCACTGAAAAGTTTTTCAGGAAACGTAAAGAGGCTGCCCATTTGCGTAAATCGTGGGCCCTGCCCACCACGCCGGGATTACTCTCTTTAATGACTTCGACCAGAAGAGAGGCTAATCGCCGTTTAAGTAAGCGTTTACCCGTACTTGCTACCCATAAAGCACCTTGGGGGTTTAGAGGAGCTACTCTCAAATATTTGGTTAGGGCTTGCACTGGACATAGATTATGATGCACCTTTCCCCGTTTTAATGCCGGCACCGTGAACTCCGAAAACACGTGTGCACTGTGCTCATTCTTGGCTACAAAACCTGGGGAAGGCGCAATGTAAATACATTCGTTAAGTCTACCAAACCTAAGGCAATTGGGTGAGTTGCTCATCGCCGCCAGCTCAGACACTCTGTTCCCGGTGGCCAAAGCCATAAGGAAAACCGCCTTTTTTAAGAGTAAAGCAAAGTCTGCAGTATTTTGGTACAGACGAGAGTGAAGTAAAGACAAAGCTTTGTCGAGAGACCAAGTAGGCATGAGCTGACGGGGAGGTGGGCGAAGTTTAAAACAAGCTCTCATAAAACCTGTTTCTTCCGCCACCGGTATGGAAAGACCTGTCTAAAAAGGGCACTCTAATTGCAGTTAAGTGATTTTTTAAAGTTACCACCGATAAATGTTTCTGTTCAAACAGATAATTCAAGTAATTGAAAATTAAAGCCACTGACGGCACATTCTGTTCCGTTCTGACAATCCAGGAAGTAAAGGCTTGCCAATGTGAGTGATACTGACGTTTCGTAGACTGAGTATATTGATTGATTAATTTATTAGTCACATCTCTACCGTATGGTGCCAGCCACTTGGCCTTCTGAATGTCCATAATGCAAAAGTCAGCGAGGTCGCTAGGTTGCCAATCGTGTCTAAGTGGAAATACCCGACCGGGAGCGATACCGGGTCCGGGCACCACGTTTTCAATTGCTGGTACCACAACTGCGCCGGCCACAGGGGCGCGATTAGTGAGACTAAGCCTCGATAATCTCGTAGTTTGTTCACTACGTGGCACATTAGTGACGCATCTGGCGGTGGAAACAGATAGATGGAGCTCCATCTGTTCCAGTCTGTCACTAGGGCGTCTGGCCCCCCTGCCGGCGTTATCGACCGGCGGGTGAGGTATAGAGGGAGTTTGTGAGTCTCCTCGGACGCAAAAAGATCCACTTGTGGATGGGAGAGCTCTGCAATCATTAGGTTGAAAATGGGTTGCTTGAGCTCCCATTCTACTGTTGTGCTCTGTCTCCGGGACAGAGCGTCTGCCCAGACGTTCGCTACGCCTGGGAGATAAGATGCGTGAAGGTAAATTTCTAGTCTGTTGGCTAGAGTAAAAATCTCTTCCGACACGTTTAGCAACCCCCTGGACCTCGTTGATCCTTGCTTCTGAATGCAGTGAACCGCATTCAGATTGTCCATTCTGAAGGCCACCGACTTGCCCCGTAATGCCGGGCCGTGAGCCTGAAGGAAATACAAGGGGACTAGTAATTCTTTTACATTGATGTGAGAGATTTCTAAGTGGGACCAAAGCCCCTGACCCTGGTGCCCCTGATTTGATTGAAATCCGCAACCTATTGTGCCTGACGCATCCGTGTCTATCCATACCGTTGGTGGAGGAGAAATCCATGACATTATTGAGTACAACGTTTCCCTCTTTGCCCAGACTGCTAGTAAGGTGTGGATTAATTTCGGGATGGGCCATAATTTTCCCGCCGGTAAGAGCGGGAAATATTTGTTGCCTTCCAATATTAGTCGTTTTACTTTCAACCGGCCCAACTTGACAGTTAGTTGAATCCAGTTGAGAGAGCCGACCAGAGATTCCCAGACCCTTCGCGTCGTAGTCAGACTGTGAAGAAACATGAACAGTTTCCTGCGAAACCTGTTGCGATTGTCCACACTCTGACTCAGAGTGAGAGCGGCTGTGTCCCAGACCAGCCCTATCCACTGAATTACTCGTGAGGGAACAAGGTTTGACTTTACCAGATTTACCTTGAAGCCTAGAGTTTTGACATGATTTAAAATAATATTGACATGTTTTATGCATAAATGTTGTGTCTCTGCCACCACCAGCCAGTCGTCCAGATACCACAACACTCTGATCCCCTGTTTTAACAATGGCATCAGGGCTTGCCGGACTAATTTCGTGAATAATCGAGGTGCTAGGTTCAAACCGAACGGCATCCTTTGAAAAACAAAATTTTGTTGCCTGATCCTTAAGGCCAAAAACCTTTGAAATCTTTTGTTGACCGATACGTGCCAATAGGCGTCTGTCAGGTCTAGTGAGCACATCCAACCTCCCGGCGGAAGTGTTAGCCTGATTTGGTGCACAGTTAACATTCTGAAAGATTCGTTGTGAATATGAAGGTTCAGGTAAGACAGGTCTACGACCGGCCTCATCTGAACACTGTCCCTTTTGGGAACCAAAAATAGTTTGGACGTGAATACAGAGTAATTTGGGGGGACCGGGATGATGACATTCTTGACAATCATTTCCTGGACCAGTGACTCCACCTCTAAAGAAACAACATTCGCCGTTGTCGGCTGACGTAAGCGAGGTCGCCGGAGCCACCGCCAAGTGATGCCTTTGCGAGCCACCATCCGTGCCCAAGTGTTTAATGGCCATGCCTGGTGACACGTTCGGAACGACCCAGTTAGCAGACAAGGGTTCGCCGGCTGTACTACCCTCGGGTCCTCCGGCCTTAAAGTTGGCACCGGGAGTGAGAGAGACTTTAGTTTTTTGATGGTGGGGTTGATGGTGCTGGACGCTTCGCCGGCTGGCTGGTGCTGGCCGATGACTGGCCCTGACCTGGCTTATGCTGGCCGCGTCCTCTCTGACCTGAAAACCTACCCTGTTTATGCCTGTACTGACCTTGGGAAGATTTAGGCGGAAAAAAGGGTTTAGATCCCCCTGGCTGAGCTTTAGTAGTTGGCCTGGGTTTGGGAAAGGTAAATGTAGGTTTCTTAGAAGGGGTGGGACTGTGCTTAAAAGCCTGTGCCATATTGAACACCGTTCTCCACACTTCAGGGGACATTAGAGAGGGAGTAAGCACTGGTGACATGACCACCTGATTCGCAATGCGATCAGGTAGCTTGCGAACTAAAGACATTCTGAGATCTTGTCTTGCTCATACCGCCTCAAGCAAGGCGGTGCGTATGTCACCCAAGGATTGGATTGACGACTGGAGGAGCAGTCGGCGGGACAATTCAACCGATCTTCTGGCATCCGCATCTGCGATTGCCTGAGTAGACCGTAGTAAAGACTTAGCCACCTGTTGAGACACTATATATTGGGAGAACAGGCGAAAAGCTTTCCCCCTGAGCCTAAATTCTCTGTCTAGGTGAGTAGGGGTAGGGGTAGTGAAAGGGTCTTTCAGCTCACAAAGATTAATTTTAGGGGCAGCTAGGAAAGAAAACAAAGCTGACGGGACTCCGCCTGCAGACCCTACAGGCATGGAGAACCACGAATGAGTATCTTGAGGGATCTGATGGGAAGATTTCGAAGTAAATGTCGTTGCAAAGTTTTGAGCCTCTATTTCCCAATCTACCCAAGGTCCTGGACCCAACTGCCCCACCTTCAAAACAGGATTAGCTGCTTCGTCTGTGACGGTCTGTAAATCAAGTTCAGGAGTGAGAGCTGACAAAGTCTTAATATCGTTAAACCCATCCAGCTTAGACCAGTCTGAAAATAGCTTTGAAGCTGAGGCAGGGGGTAAAGCTGGCTTAGTAGCATACACAAAATAGTCCTGGTGATAATAACTAGGTATAGCCTTAATGTTTACATCTAGTACATTTCCCAAATTATCCAAGGCCCTTAATTTCTTTGATTTGTTGCCTTGGATGACCCACTCACTCGGTACTGGTAGCTCCCCTGACAAGGTAGGCTGGGCCAACTCTGGTTTAGTGGGGGTCAAAAGGACCCAAGACTCGTCTGGTCCATAAAGCAAGGGCATAGCTACCTTTCTAACAGGTGCTTTGTCTAGAGGGGGTGGATTAACATCCGTGATGACCCTGACATTGGAAGTTGTTAATGCCGCCGTAGCAGGCTTGGTAGCTACTGATGTTGACATAGTGGGAGGGTTAGGGATCTTAGATAAGACAGTCGAAGTCATCAGAGGCCGTACCGTAGAACTTGTCGTGGGAGCCCCCAAGTCTAACGTGGGGGCCTCCTGTTGTTGGCCAAAAAATCTAGATAAAGCCTGAGTAAGCAGCCCATTAATTTCTTGTGCAGTAACAAATTGATTTGAAGATGAACTTACAGGTGAATCATTAATATCCTGTGCGGCGTCTAAGCCTGAGCCTGACTCTTGCCCTTCCATTTCCGAAATTATTGAAACTTCGTCTTTCTCTTCCTGAGAAGATCCCTCCGAAGCCGGGGTACCTTGCTGCCAAGACAAGTCAGGAATAGAGGATGGGATCGCCGCGTCCCTGTGGACATCAGCTACTGTGTGACTCGTTTGAGTCGAACGTGGGTGGTCGGGCCCTGGCTGAGCAAAACGCCAAACCCCGAGGCCTTGGCCTACACTTTCTTGAGAGTCAGACACATTATCCCGACTTGAACCCCCCCGAATTTTCTAATTCCAGGGTCAAAATATTTATGGGTAAATCCTCTTTAAGGACAGGCACCTCACTGGACCCCTGAGACCTAACACAAACTCTGTCTGGGGTAGAGGTATGAAGAGAGGTACTAGGAACTTGTGAATGTAGGGAGGACTTCTTTTTATGTGAATCCTTTTTGGAGGATTTATGGCTACGATGTGATCGTGAACTACTCTTAGATTTTGAGGAATCATCGCCGTGACCACTGGTGGAACTTTCCGTCCTACTCTTCTTACTCGCCGGTGAAGAGGCAAGACTAGATGACTGTTGTCTGAGAGGTGACCTGGACCGAGATCTCGCCCGAGATGATGAGGCGGATGCCGGAGGTGTAGGCTCTCGTGGACGTTTGGGTGTAGCTGCAGAAGATACCGAACCCTGACCAGTCTCCGCCGGTGCATGACTCGTGACTCTAGAGGAACGTTTAGGGGGAGGGTGTTCAAATAATAACTTATCCCACAGAGGGACGTTATCACATTGAAGTGATTTATGAGCAACAATCGTAGTGTATGCTGACATCTGTTGCCTTACTTCTCGTAACGCTACTGCTGCGGTCTTATCATTATCGCAAAGGACTTTTATCGCTAATTGGGAGCAAAAAGAACAATTACGCATAACCCAGAGACCCCTTGAACGGTCTAGACATTTAACACACCTTATGCAAAGGGTATGCGCAAAAAGAGGGATACCAGCACAAGCAGGGGTAGTGCATAAAGCAAAGACTGGGGCCACGGTAGCCATGACAGAGACTGGTGTGGGAACTAACGCCGGGTCTGTATTGGTCCGCCGGAGCCCAGCTCTGGAAAAAAAGAAAATTTCCAGGAATTAATGCTCATAAGGTTAATCCAACATGTTCGCACACAAGTGTTAATAGCCCACCGGATAACGAGATGTGATGACACAACGAACACAGCTCGCTATGCGGCGGGGTTTCAGAATATCTAAACAAATCTTTTGAAGAAAGTGAAGAATACCCTCTGACATAATATCGGTCCAGCATGGCGATTATAGTCTTTCTGGTGGTGACTGTCTCAAGATTCAATAATGGAACAAAAACAACCCCCCATAAAGACGCCGGCCCTTGAAATATTTTTTGTATAATAACACAGGGCAGGCTGACACGAGATCTGATTTCTAACGAATTGTCACAAAAAGATCGCCGTAAAAATTAAGGCGGCGATACCTAAATGTATCACTGAATTAAGTAGTTAAATCGAAAATGAATTTGAAAATTCCTTATTTCCTCCAAGTAGGAGCACCCGCCGGGTGTGAAAAAAAAAAAATATATATTTTTAACTCTAATTGAACCTTCAATTGCCGTAAAAATAAAGGCGGCGATACAAACAGTATTGCTTAAGAATGGAATGGTTAATTCACTGAATGACTTAATAGATTATCCCACCCTTCCAAGGTACACCCGCCGGGTGAGATGTCAAACGTTAACCCCATAAGTTCCTGTCCCCGCATCTTTGTAAAAGATCGCCGGGTAGGAAAGCCCTTAACAACAGCTAGGTTTTTCATGTGGTTTTTTGTAAAACCTGGTAGAAAAAACTACATAACGTATGTTCGCAAGAACAAAGTTTTATAGATGGGAACAGCCAGTCCGCCGGGAATCAAAATGGGCCTGAAACCAGGTACCAACAGAGACGCAGTCCTGGAGAGCCACAGACACCTCATCGCCGGGGACACAAACCTGTGTTAAAAACCACGTGTGGCCTAACACGGCTCTCGGCCGGGTTTTATCATGGTGAAACCGAGAAAAAACCCGCCGGAAGGACACCCACCCCGATCAGACACCATATGAACGTACACTGTACACGAAGGAAGCCACGCACGACTAACCTAAGAATACAATAATAATCCGTTCCGTGGAATTAGCCAATACACAACTAAACCAGGAAACAAACATAGTCCGAGGAATTAGCCAATACACAACTAAAACCCGGACACACATGGCACAGTAGGGTATATTTATACATAATAAACAATAACACTTGTACATGTGGCAAAACTACGAGCGGCTGGCTAGGCCTAAGTAGACGGAATAGGAAAAGTTGAAATATACACAAAACACTGGGAATATCACAACAGGAACCATCGCCAACACACCACTGTAGAAAAACTTCCGACAAAGGGAAGACTGACTCGGAACCCAGAAAAAACTTCACTAAGTGAAGAAAATAACGCAGGGAATGTCAGAAGCAAAGCTTGCCTCATCAGAAAGATAAAAGGCAGCATTATTAATGCGTAATGAAAGCCGCCTGCACCACAAGCTGTGAAAAAGTTCACATGTCCACAACAGGACCACGAGGGTACGTCCGAAATAGACGCCCCAAACACACGACTCCAAATACACTGCACTGCGGGCAACCAGCCCAGGACACTCCTGCTACGCATATCCTAACCTTACTCGATAGATCCCGGAGTAAACAAATGAGAAAAAACTCGCTAGGGACGCAACAAATGCGGAACCAGCGGAGCGTGGGGAGACACGTCCGGGCAGGCTGAGCGCAGAGCAGAGAAGGAGGAATGACGCCTGAATCAGCGTCTGGTCAGAGATCCACACAAGTACATCCACGATATGATGGAAAGCTTATTAGATAGTTATTCTTATTTTCTTTTTCTTTTTATTTTTTACGAAGTTTTTTCGTAGTGAGAACCCAATTCATAATGACTGAAGCCATGAGTGAGGTCGCGTGCGCTCATGATGAAGGCTCCTCAGTTTTTAAATGCTCTGCGCGGTAGATTCAAACTACGGCGGATTAGTGTTTGAAGAGGATGCCTTATGTAATAGGCATGTGTTCGTCAATGATGGAGGGGCCACTAATAAATTTACACCTGACCTACCCCTAGCTCCAACACAACATGGCTTTAGGCCACTGCACTCCACAAACACTCTTCTCACAGACCTTACACAAAGAGCTTTCGATGGCATCAATTCAGCTAGACCACCACACAGATCACTATTAGCCACACTCGACATTAGTAAAGCCTTCGATGCCATCCCCTGCCACAACCTAACAAACAAAATCTACAACACAAACATGCACAACAACACAAAACAGTGGCTGGCCAACTTCCTAGCAGGCACACGTATCTTTTGCCGGTCAGTCATCTAAAATCAGAAACTTTCCAAACGGAGTCCCACAAGGATCCGTCCTATCGCCTGCATTCTTCAATCTGTACATGCACGATATAACTACACCCAATACGCCCCAAATAAACTTAGCCTCCTATGCAGATGACATAACACTCACATGCACACACCATGACCCAAAAAGAGCAACAGATCTCCTTCAACCCTATCTCAACACACTACATGGCTGGTGCACTACAAACAGACTTAATCTAGCCCCAGCCAAATCCACCGCAACCCTGCTCACAAGTTGGACAGGAGAACACGAATACATCCCTCAACTCACCATAAACAACACACCCCTAACACATACACACACACCCAAAATCCTAGGAGTAACATATGATACTCATATGACATTCAAACAGCACACCACAAACATTAAAAAGAAACTGACACCCAGACTTAACGCCCTCAGGTCACTTGCTCACACAAAATTTGGACACAACAAAGAAACTACCACCACAGTATATAAACAATACATAAGATCAGTGATGGAATACGCAAGCCCAGCCTGGGCTTCTAACCTAGCTTAAACACATCATAAGACCTTACAGACTATTCAAAACAAAGCCCTGAAGATCATTACAGGCTGCACAGCTACTGCACCCACAGATCACCTACATCAAGAAACCAAAATCCTCAAAGTCAAAGACCATCTGGACATGAGAGGCACTCAATTCCTGGCAGCAGCCTCCACGAACCAAGACCACCCACTAAACTACATGGCAACACACCCACAGACACCAAGAAATATCAAAACAACACCCAGCACACGGTATCACACACAATTATTGTCCTCTCTCCCTCCCTGCCCACCCCGAACCAACTTCCAGAAGCACATCCATACTCATATTTCTCACCGATCCATCCACTCACTCACAGACAACACGCAGCTGCATGCACGACCTCCCGAAATCCATCCTTCCGAATCCTCCCTTCCTCGCGAGGACAGAGTCCACCTGGCCAGGCTGAGATGCGGACACCATCCAGCTCTCCTGAGCTATCAGAAGAGACTGGATGACTCCATTGTCGACGCCTGCCCGGGATGTAGCACAGCACCCCATACCATTAAACACATCATAGAAGACTGCATTTCACACAACCACTTATGCCAACAACACAATCTACACTCAATGAGAGCTCTGTGGGAAAGCCCGATCGTGGCCATGGCCTTTCTCAGGGACTCGGGGCTGTTCGGCCAGGCAGCTTAGGGAACAACAACAACAACTATGTGGTTGTTTGATTATCTGCCTTTGCTAGAGTTATGATATGATTACGAATGTCCCCCTCCAGTCTTAGATATCAGGCATAATCGTCAATGATGGAGGGGCCATTAATAAATTATAGGTTTGACTCCTGCAAGGAGATAAAGAAAACCTAATATTTAGTAGTGGCCCCGTAATCATTGACGACTGGGGCCCTCCCGACCATCCCCTTCCCATTCGTTGATGTATTAAGGATTTTGGTTTACTTGATATGTCAGTGAAGGAAGAATGACGCCTGAGTCAGCGTCTGGTCAAAGATCCACACAAGTACATCCACGATTATATGGAAAGCTTATGAATAGTTATTCTTATTTTCTTTTTCTTTTTTATTTGTTACGAAGTTTTTTCGTAGTGAGAACCCAATTTCATAATGACTGAACCATGAGTGAGGTTGCGTGCGCTAATGATGAAGGCTCCTCAATTTTTTATGCTCTGCGCGGTAGATTCAAACTACGGCGGATGAGTGTTTGAAGAGGGTGCCTTATGTAATAGGCATAATCGTCAATGATTACGGGGCCACTACTAAATATTAGGTTTTCTTTATCTCCTTGCAGGAGTCAAACCTATAATACAGTAACACCTCGATTTTCCGGCATTCAGGCATCCGGTAGCTTCATACAACTGGAGGTTTTAGGAAAAGAAAAAAAAAATGTGTCCTACCAGCATAATTTCATCATAAATAATAAATACATATAATATTAGGAAAAAACTACTTAAAAAGCACCAATAAGAAATATATATACAGTGCTTACCCCAATTTTGCGAGAAATTGGTCGACATTGCGGGCCGCAAAAGTGGAATTCGCAAAATTGGATTAACTAACCTTATGGGGAAAAATGAATATGGTCGACATTTCATCAGTGACGGCCCAATTTTTCGTGATTTCCGTCATTTATTTGCTTTGTTTGTTGTACACACACACATGTAATTATATATCCCACAATAAAGAAAAAATACAGAAAAACTTAAGACATTATCATTATCCTTGAGAAAATCGAATTAAATGAGCAATTGAGCATTTACAGTATTGCGAGACTGGAGAGATAAGGTTAGTAAGCGGAAGGATACAGAGCTTGGGTTGTGACATCCCCGACGTCACGACCCGGCCACCCCTCCCCCCAAAAAACTACTGCGGAGAGCCCCACTTTCTTACGGCGCCACCCGCAAAAGTAGAGTTACATCGCAAAATTAGGTTTTCATCAAAAATGGCATTTTTGGGGTCTCGGTCGCAAAATTGGTGTTTCGCAAAATCAGAACACGCAAAATTGGAGTAATTACTGTATATATAAAATAGTTTGTGGTTCTATGCGGGTAACGGCGACGTCAGTAGAACAAGCAACCACAACAACAAAAACGCGGGAATAGGCCTACTCAGTCTCCCTGATCGATCCGTATATACAAACATTCTCATATCGGACATATACTCGATTCATCGCTATCCTGCTGAAGATTAATGCAAAGTCGGACAAAGTGATAGCCAATAGTGAGAAGAAGAAATGCAAAAGAGTGGTTCTGAGCTTGGAACAAAAAACACAAATATCCAAACGAATGGAGAGAGGTGGATGATGTACCAGCATCCACCTCTAGAACTGTGGATGAGTGGCAAGCACCTCTTGCTGCCTCTCCTAAAGCATCCACCTCATAAATAAGTTTTAGATATTAAGTGAGAAACCTAAGACAAACTAAAAGGAACAAAAACAGTTTGATATTAGTGTTTCGTTTTGCTACTGTCAAAACTTTGAATGCACTGCAGAACTCTACCTCCCGATAAGGCCTAGCCTTTGCATACTTAGTTTCTTACAGTAGATCTTCTGGAAAAAGGCAAACTAGGCCTGTGCATCCAGCTCAGTGCCAGTACTTGCACTGCTGCGGTCGTTCACGGTGTTGGCGGCGGCGGTAGCAGACGCAACATTTTTACTATTCTGTATTTTTGCTTTGTAATCAAACTTCAAATCTTGTCTTCCCCATGCTTTATCAAGATTACTTTCAAACTTCCTTACTGATTACGCATTATGCCGCCGACAACAGCTGGAAGCCTTTTCCAACTTCTACTGTACTTATAAATTGGCGATTTGAGAACATTACTATTAAAATGGTATAGTAATGTGAGTTTGTTTATTATATTAAGGCTGATAATACAGATAGCCATTAGGGGGTATTTTCTTGGGGTTTATGGGCATTTATAGGAGTAACTTTAAATCAACCAGAGTTTTCAATTCACCGGAGGTTTCAAATCCCCCCCGAGTGCCGGAAAATGGAGGTGCTACTGTATATAAATTAGTTTGTGGTTCTATGCGGGTAACGGCGACGTCAGTAGAACAAGCAACAACAACAGAAGCGCGGGAATAGGCCTACACAGTCTCCCCGATCGATCCGTATATACAAACATTCTCATATCGGACATATTATACTCGATTCATCACTATCATGCCGAAGATTAAGGCAAAGTCGGACAAAGTGAAAGCCAATAGTGACAAGAAAAAATGCAAGAGTGGTTCTGAGCTTGGAACAAAAAACAAATAGCCTATCCAAACGAATGGAGAGAGGTGGATGATGTAACAGCATTCACCTCTACAACTGTGGATGAGTGGCAAGCATCCACCCCTTGCTGCCTCTCCCAAAGCATCCACCTCATAAATAAGTTTTAGATATTAAGTGAGAAACCTAAGACAAACTAAAAGAACAAAAACAGTTTGATATTAGTGTTTAGTTTTGCTACTGTCAAAACTTTGAATGCGCTGCGGAACTCTCCATTCCCGATAAGGCCTAGCCTTCGCATACGACGATACGCATTACGCCGACAACAACAACAGCTGGGCCTACATATAAATTGGCGAATTGAGAACATTACAGTACTATTAAATGGCATAGTTGTTGTTATTGTTGTTCCCCGAGCTGCCTGGCCGAACAGCCCCAAGGCCCCGAGCAAGGCCAAGGCCATAACCGTGCGCCCCCACAGAACCCTCACTGCCGACCACAATAAAGCCTGGGTGACCGAAGCCACTCCATGGCGGGGAGCTGAGGAGGGTGCGGAAACACCCGGGAAACCAAAGCCCCACCCAGGGCCCTGTGCCCCTCAGTAATTATGAAGAGAAAGTTGAGGGGCAAAGGAAAAAATGTGACGCTTTGGCTTCCAATCTAGGTAGACTGGGGGGTCAATCCACGGAAGAGACGCCGTCACTTGAGATCTAGAAAATATAAAAGTAAAAGGAACAGTCAGAGTAAGCTATGGGTATGGCAGAGATCGCTCAGTTCTCACTCTGATAGACCAGCCCATCACCAGTAAATGGCATAGTAATGTGTGTTTGTTTATTATATTAAGGCTGATAGTACAGATAGTCATTAGGGGGTATTTTCTGTTTCGTTTTGCTACTGTCAAAACTTTGAATGCGCCGCGGAACTCTCCCTCCCAATAAGGCATAGCCTTCGCATACGATGATACGCATTACGCCGCCGACAACAACAACAGCTGGACGCCTTTTTCAACTTCTACTGTACTTATAAATTGGCGAGTTGAGAACATTACTATTAAAATACAGTCGACCCTCGTATGGGCGGACCCCAGTTGACCGGACTTCGGTTTGTGCGGACCCAACAGCCGATGCGGACAAGTCCCCAAAAGACCGGACAAATCGGGCAAAAGACCGTTAATTTAAAAGTTGTCCGGAATTTGGCGGGTCGGGCGGTGACACGGGCAGGCAATTTCCCGCTGAAATCGTCGAAATACGATAATGTAACCATAAGTACTATATATCTCTTATAAAATTACCTTAATTCTTTATAATATTTCATAATAAACTTAAATAAAATGAGTTATAAGTTCAAATGAAAAATCAGTGTACCGGTACCTACCGAAACACGCGTGTGTTATTGTTATGTCGGTTTGTGTGTATTTACCTATTTGTATTTACCTATTTGTAGTTTACAGGAATTGAGCAGCGCTCGTGTTGTCCTGTCTTAGTTACTTTATAATCAATCCATTTTACTTAGACAAGTATCGTAATGGATATTCCCAGTTCCCAGTATTTTGGACTAACATATCATAACTTATGTTGCCCTATTTCCATATTTACTTTTATCCAACCTAGATTTGAACATGTTAATGTTCCTCGCTCTCACCACCTCCTCCTCCAAGTTGTTCCAAGTCTCTATACTCCTATATGGGAAGCTGAATTTCTTTGTGTCCTTACGACATCTGCCCTTCCTCAGCTTAAACTCGTGCCCTCTTGTCCTTCCATTATCCCTCACGAATAGATCTTCCCTATCTACTCGTTCCAAACTTTTTACTCCCTTGAACATCGTTATTAAGTCGCCTCGTTCCCTTCTCTCTTTCAAGGTAGGCAGTTGTAGTGTCTTAAGTCTTTCCTCATATGTCAACTCCTTCAATCTTGGGATCATCTTCGTTGCTATCCTTTGGACTTTCTCTAATTTGTTTATATGTTTTTTCAAATGTGGTGACCATATCACTGCTGCATATTCTAATCTTGGTCTTATCATAGTCATTATCAATTTTCTTAACATTTCTTCATCCAAATAGTTAAATGCCACTCTCATATTGGTTATTATTCCATATGCTCCTCCAATGATCATGTTAATATGCTTCTCCGGGGATAGATCATCTTGTATTATCACTCCAAGGTCCTTCTCATGCCGTGTTTTGCCGATTATTTCAGTTCCTAATTTGTACACCCAGCTTGGCCTTATCTCACTTGTTCCCACTTCCAAAACATGACACTTTTCTGCATTGAAACTCATTTTCCAGGTTTGGCTCCATCTGTGCAACTCATCTAGGTCCTTTTGAAGATCCTGACAACTTTCTATACAGGTGACATTCTTCATGATCTTAGCGTCATCCGCAAACATATTCATATGACTATTCAAGTTTTCTGGCATGTCGTTTACATAAAGTAGGAACATTATCGGACCCAACACTGATCCCTGTGGTACTCCGCTCGTCACACTCCACACACTGTGTGTGTGTGTGTGTGTGTGTTCTTTTCTTGTGTGGCTATGTCGGCCGTATCAGTAGGGAGTCTAAAAACCAGAGTTATTTATGTAGGCAACAAAATGTTATTATAATTAGGCCTATACTCTATGGAATTTAATTGAATTTTACCAAATAATATTTAGTGTTTTCAACACTAAATTTGTTTTAGCAGACAACACAATAACAAAGTTTAATGGATTTTTCTTTGGCTTTTAGCCTACTATTATAAATATTATTTGGTAAAATTAACTTCAATTCCATAGAGTATAATTATAATAACATTTTGTTGCCTACATAAATAACTCGGGTTTTTAGACTCCCTACTGATACGGCCGACATAGCCACACAAGAAAAGAACACACACACACACACACACAGAAACCGACAAAACAAACACACACGCGTTTCGGTAGGTACCGGTACACTGATTTTTCATTTGAACTTATAACTCGTTTTATATAAGTTTATTATGAATTATTATAAAGAATTAAGGTAAGTACTGTATATAAGACATATATAGTACTTATGGTTACATTATCGTATTTCGACGATTTCGGCGGGAAATTACCTGCCCGTGTCACCATATTGCTAACATCGCCTCAAAACTCTCCACGGAAATCGTCATCACAACTGAACCAGTTGACTTAGAGAGCTCTACTCAACGCCAGTCTACAGATTGGAAACAGCAGTACGTTTAGAGATTCGTGGGAATTTTCTAGCTGTTAAAATAACAAAGATAAGGGTAGCCTATTAAATACGTTTTTCGGCCATATTGCCCGGATCTCAACAACGTCCTTAGGATGGGTTAGGGTTAGAAAACATCGCATAGCCTAGGCCTATTTACTCTATTTCCCATGTACAGACTTTTTCATTGTGCTGACATGGGTCCCCCCCTATTAGTCCGCACATTCGAGGGTTGACTGTAGTATAGTAATGTGTTTGTTTATTATATTAAGGCCGATAATACAGACAGCCATTAGGGGGTATTTTCTTGGTGTTTATGGGCATTTATAGGAGTAATTTTCATTCAACCGGACTTTTCAATTCACCGGAGGTTTCAAATCCCCCTGAGTGCCGGAAAATGGAGGTGTTACTGTAATAAGTAAACCTTACACAGTCAACCCATCATATGACAAATTATTATCTAAATGTGTTTTCTTGATATCTTTAGCAACGGCTCATAGAGTATCTGAGCTTGCTGCCACTCGATCTGATAACTGCTTACAATTTAAAGAGGACCTGAGCGCGGTCACCCTGGCGCCAGCTCCTGATTTCATAGCCAAGAATGAAAGAGAAGATCATGTGTTCTCTCCCTTTGATACTATGGCCCTGAAACAAAATAATACACCATGCTCTATGCCCAGTGATGGCATTGTATAATTATGTACAGAAAACTTCACCTTTACACCCTTCTCAATTGTGGATCTCTTCACAGGATAAATCAAGATTGTCAAAACGACAACTTGCATCAATTCTAGTTGACGTTATCAAAGTAGCCGAGCCGACAACAGTAGCTAGGGCTCATGATGTGAGGAAGTGGGCCACGACAGTCAGATTTCTTAACAATTACTCGGTACAAGATATTAAACAAACAAAAGTCTGGTCCTCTCACCACACATTTTTGTCCAAGTACCTGTCAGTGCATTTGAAGAGACCCACGGTTTCATGCGTAGCCATGAGACTCCACCATAAACCAGGTTAATTTCTGTTTTAATTGCAATAATGCAATATATTTATGTTACATCTATGAGTGAGCTTCACCAATATCCTTGCTTATACATTTTGGTTTTGAGAAATGGGGGGGGGGGGGGGGAGTGTTTCCGAGCTGGAGAACCTACACACATACCAGAGTTGGGCACCACAAATAAAAAATCTAGTCCACAAACTCAAATTTGCAAACCCAAAACTTAACTTCCACAAACACAAATCAGCAAACCTCGTGAAATTTCCGTTTCCCAAATGCAAATCAGCAAACGCAAAACACTTTTGATTTTTTAAAATTTAAACTACAGAATCAAGGGTAAATAAATGGGTTGAGTTTATTATATCCCACGGCCAGGTGTTCGGTAAATTGTTTTGTTACCGGCCGACAGCCGTGGGATAAAAATTCTACAATAATGGGTTAAAACATAAGAACATAAGAAAATGGGAGTCTGCAGAAGGCCGATTGGCCCTAACAAGGGGGGCTTTGCCCCTTCATCCCCCATGACTTAGGCATATTGTCATCATCATATATATTATTAGCAGGGGCAAATAACAGCAATACAAAAGCAGTCAAATTAGAAACGTATGTAACTGCGAGCGTGCGACTATGTAAACAAGGCAGATGCTATGCCCGCTAACACAACTCTTACCTAAAGTTTAATAGGCCTACAGTTTATTTTAGCCTCTAGGTTACTGGAGAGCCCCAAAATCTGTTGTCCCACAGTTTGTATGAGGAACTCGCCCTGTTTTGGTTAGGTTTGGTTATTAACAAAAATATATATATAATGGCCTAGGCTATAGATAGGCCACTTCGTTTGTCCGACATGAGCAATAAAACGTTGGGCCGACTTGTTTTCGGGGAGAGTCCTTCAGTAATAGTCAGTATTCGCAATTTTACACCATTCGGGAGGAGGTACGCCATATCACAGAGGTGCAAGGAGGTGATTCATTCGTGGCCACCCCTTTGGGGATGGCAATAGATAGCCTAGGTCTACTTTAGATAGATTAAGTAATTTAATAGAAAGTAGCCTAGGCCTATATTCATTATGATGCTCAGAAAATAGCCTAGCTTCAGATCAGAATTAAATACAGTATAATTTTATTGTAAATGTATAGGCCTATGATACTTTCAAAATGAACACTATATTTGACACTAATAAAATGAGTCGGTGATTAGGCCAAGTCTATATAGCCTAGGCCTATATGCAATATTTAGCCTACATGCTTTGAGGCATTTTGATAGGATTAGGGTAGCCTAATAAAATTAGTTTAGGTTAAGAAAACATTAAACAATATAAATCAAATTAACTAACTAGGCATAGGCCTAACTGAAGTGAAGCACCGCTATAGCCTATTTCGCGAGTGAGACCATGAAATCACGCACTAATAAGAATCGCACTAAATAGAAGTATTAATTCAAATGGAAATAAATAAATTGAGACCAT